>JARWMC010000105.1:0-63170 GCA_029959065.1 Colias behrii
GAATAAAACTCAAAATTTTAGAATTTTCCGTGCAAATAAAATGCGTAAGTAATTAGATCTGCGAACTGTGATATATAATATATTACGCACATTATCTTCATTATTTGATACTTAATTAGCATCGCTTAAACTAATTAGTAATTATAAAAACATACCTACTTTATTTTTACAACGTCAATATTAGTACCGATAGTCCCGAAAGACTTATGCTGTACCCTAGTTTTACATAGGTACCTAAACGATAAATTAGAATTAGGCTAATTTCAAAGTGTACCCAAAAATCTATTATTAACCATACCATAGACCATAGTTTGTAAAATAATGAGCGCAGGACACCCACGTATTGAATTTGTGAATGGTCCGCCCACGGCATCTCGGAGGTCGCCAACTTTCATTCATCCGTTGATTGTCACATTGAAACCTTTTGCTATCTAAATAAACATCTTGAAAGCATGATGGTAATGAATCCTTGACCATAACACTGGGAATTATAGCAATAAATTAGAGCGATGAGAAGGTTTTGTTCGCGGTTTTAACCACAGTTTAAGGTTATAGGTTTAAAATAAAATAATGTTAAAATAAACATGCAATAGCATAGGAATACTTATTATTATAATACATTATTTATTGTTTAAGTTGTAAATGTATGGAAGTTTTGTATTACTATTCCTTATTTCTATAAAAATAAAGTTAAAAATATTGATATACACAAAATCAGATATATGCAGTATACTTTGTTTGGACACAGAATAATAACTAGTTGCTTGTTTGGATAAGTTTTTAAGAAAAGCGAAAGTATCAAGGGATAGTAAAAGTTGGAAAGTGCGGGAGCACTCACAGTGGGACAGAAGTCGTATAACATTTCATTTTTTTTTATTTATCTGCATATAATCTGTATTAACTACAAAACCATGGGATTTCGTCTTTTATTGCACCATTTGCACAGGTTAGGTATAGTGAATCATAATCAAGGGTTTTTTCGTAACCAACACGCCTCTGAATGTTCTATATTACTCTATTGTCATGTAATCTCAAAAATAATAAATTATCTATTAAACACAGACCAATACTTATTATATTTATTTAAGATTCACTGATACAACAATTGAATTATCGATTCAAATATATAACAATAGAATAATTGATATTGTTTGAGTCATGTCTCATCCGCCATAATAGTTTTTTGTTTATGTCAGGTCTAAGCTCGAGAACATTTATTATCTGCAGCTATTAGCCGCCATCTTGGATTGTGACGTCATTTTAACATTATGGTCCTAAATCTATGTCTATGTCCTAAATACTGTTATTAAATAATTATTTTAGAATATAAAATACATTTGAGCGTGGATGTTTGGCTTTTTAAGTAATATTTTTATTAAAAATAATGATCAAAAATGATGATATAACCCTTTGATTAATGCAATCTATACTAATATTATAATGCTGAAGAGTTTGTTTGTTTTAACGTTCTAATCTCGGGAACTACTGGTCCGATTTGAAAAATTCTTTCGGTGTTAGATAGCCCATTTATCGAGGAAGGCTATATATCATCACGCTAAGATCAACAGGAGCGGAGCCACGCGGGTGAAACCGCGCGGCACAGCTAGTGGTTTATAATTGCGAAATATTCGTATAAATTCAAAGTAAGTATAAAATATCCAATATTATTTGACGTTATTGATCTAAGTTATTGCTAGATCACTATTAATAATCCACTAACCTTTCAATTCATTTATATTGCTCTAATGATATGACATTGCCTCATCGTGAACCTGTTGTGCATAAAGTATCACAGGTTATTAAATGTGATTTAAAAAGGTTATATGCTTACTACAATATAATAAAGAGCTAATATTTATTGACTTCAATTACATTTTGACGAATTAAATTTGATATTTATTATATTGTCCTTTTTTTACAAATTTTTATTCAAATCTCATGTTTTTAATATTTCTTCATTTTTTTCAGCGTCGGAGAAGATAATGATTTACAAAAGTTTTTTGAACGTTTCATGAACAGTAACTTTTTTATTTATTTTAACCGGGGTTGGGGAAGTTGGGGAACCTTGACCCGCCAGGTTGTATTGCTAACTCTCGTTGCCAGTGACACTAGTTAAATCCCTATTTTGCTTAAAGACTATCGTTTTCCATCACAAACTTAACTTGATAAAAGGACTCAAATATTTTTGATAAAATGCACTTTAAATTTGGAATTAAAGACTTCTACTTTATAAATTGAGTAGGTAACATTAAAATACAAGATGAAAATCAGGATATTACACACGTGCCATATTCCTGTTCCATCGGAACCGTTTATAAAACACTAGAAACATTTTAAATCATTAAACTTTTAATTGATTCAAAGCGACGCGTCTATCGCTCAGAGCGGGTTAGGTCCCAAAAATCCGTTCGTTGACTCGTGCCGAACCGGTTCCCGCCAGTTTTTCTGAATGACCATTTACTTCGTAAGTAAACATATTCTAATATTGCGATTAATTCATGGTTAGGTTAGTGTGGTTTTATGAATGGTGCGCGTGTGTGTGTAGTGTAACACACTCGCTATAATTTGCATACTGGTATAGGCGCGCCACGTGTTTTCGTGATTTTAAATGGATAATAACATTATTGACAGGCGATTTTGGAATTTATAGGGTTCTAATTAGGTGTTGGTGTGCTGCTTCTATTGATAGGGGGTTGTCGTTTTATGAATGAAATAAATATATTAGGTGTTATAAAACATACCTATAGGTACTCAAGAATACCAAGTAAACTTGAAACTGTTAAAGATTATAATATTATAATTTTGAATTCAATACGTAGAAAGAGAAAAATTCTCTGTTATTTATTAATTTAATCTTATATTCGATTTCACGCTATTTCTGCTAATCCCTACTTCTTATAGGTACGACGTTCTGATATTTTTAAAGCTAATGGAGTCAACACGCAAAAAATGAATAAATCGTATTTTACAAGATATTCAAAACAGAAGTTAAAAGTTAAAACTTTAGTTTAAAAAATACTTTTGTTGTTTATGACATAACTTTCTTTTCAATTGTGTAATAAGAATTTATTTTAATTTTAAATTAATCGCCGGTAAGTGACAATTGTCAGGGTCTTTAAACAAATTAATTGCCTGACAATATAAGTTAAATACATTATGACAACGCGATGCGCGGCGCCAAGAGTTGTGTAACATCTTGCAAAAGTAATATATATATTATATAGTATGTAACTCGAAAATATGGAAAATGTGGTAGTAATATTGCAGAATATGTTTAAAAATACTTTAAATTTAAGAGGTTCGATCAATGAATGATTATGACCTATATATGTGTTCTTTGAAATTGTACGATCTTCGTATAGTAGAGCTATTTTAAAATACTTTTAACTTGATAGTTCGATTAATGTATTGAATTATAGTCAGAACTCAGATTAGGAATAGGACTAAATCAAATGGCTAGTAGGTAGTACCTAGTAAAGATAGAAAGGTGCAATAACTAGTGTTTTATATAATATGAAAATATATAGGTCAATATAAAATTACCAACTGTGAACTGTGATAATATTATCTACGCTCTATGCTCTATATGCTCGATAGTTAGGTACTTTAAGTACCTACCTATACAATGTTTTTTTTTTTCTTTTGTTTTCTCGATTATGACAATGAGCGAAGACTTTTGTCAGTGTGATGTTTACAATTTTTTTCCTCGAAGCTAAAATATTTTCTTGACAATTTTCTTTCTTATCCTTAATTTTCCATCCAAACATTTCTCAAATTTCTTTCAAAAACTTTTTCCAACAATAAAAATAAATCACAACGTAAAAGAAAAGAGGAACAAGTTATTTATCAAGAGGCTCTTGCTATACCTACCTACAAGTGAGTAGTGAGCAAAGCCACAGTCATTTCCGGCCACGAGACAAACGATGCTAATTTATATTCATCATTTTGTGCCCGTTATTAGATACACTATATTTTTTATATATGTCATTGTAGAAAGTTTTAAGGTACTATATATATACTAAACCGATTTTTATGTTATTTGTGAATCTTGAAGTTATATTATGGGAATGATGTTTAGCGAATATTTTGGAACTGCTAGAAAGTATAAATTGTATCCAGTTTGCTTACTTACAATACTTGTATAAATAAATATGTAATTATAATCAATTATTTCTATGCAGAGATAGTATTATTGATATAAATGACTTAACAGCTGTTATTTAGTCTCAAAATGATCGAATCGAATGCGCATATTAGAATGAAAGCTCTACATAAATATGTAGTTCTAAATCGAAATAGGTACGAAAGAAAATATGCATTCGATGAAAATAAATGCCGTTAAATATTATAATAAAAAATTACAAAATATCGCGAGCGCTAGTTATATTATGCTCTTCAAATTAGGTAGTTAGTAGAAATCGTTTATTGTGCCCATAGCCAGATGTTCTGTTTCGTTTACTAATTACTCTACTATCTGTAGGTACGATTACATTTTCATCCAGATTACTCTACACATACCATATTTACATAAACAACCAATAAATTAAGTTGACGATAATCGAGGTCTGATTATTTGGACAACATAATACAATGTTTCAAGATATCGATTCAATAAACAGTTGTTTTTATGTCCGTCTATAGACAAAGGGAAGTATGTCAATACGCCCACTTAATTGTTGTATTATTGTAGCCAGACCCGTACCATGATGTTTTAAAGCAGTTTTATTTCGAGTGTGGAAAAGTGACAGCGTTATATAGGTCGTCTAGCGCCATCACTTTCCCACACAGAAAATAAAACTGCTTTTAAACATGGTAACTAACCAGTTTGATGACGATCTCAAAACAAACATACGATGGCGCCGTGAAAACGTTTAAGGTAAATTAAACATTTTATATCGTAAGACATGGATTGATTGGTGGAATACGGATTTGGTCAGAGCTTGTGCTGGCTTGGTTAATTTTGGCGCGTGTTGTGTTCGTAATTCGTAAACAATGCCTTTGGTTGTCCATGAATTCTGTGCAAAGTTACCTGTATAAAAATAAAAGTATAATAAACATAAACGCTGTGTACATATACCTAAATGTTCAAGTATCCCTTAAGGCTTAAACTAAGAACCTACTTCTAAATTCTTCGTATTTTCTTTCCAAAAAAGATTTTTTTTTAACTAAGTATAATTATTAATTTTAATTTTTGTTTTTAAGTTTTGATTTGTCCTTTGCCTGAAGGTTGCCTGGCAGAGATGGCTTCGAGCCATAAGGCCGCCATTTGTACATTTTGAATGGTTTTGTTTTACTTTTATTTTATAAGACTGTTGTAAAATAAAGAGTAAATAAATAAATAAATAAATATAATTATTATTGTACAAATGATAGCCACCTGTAGATATAAGTTGTAAAGTAACAGAAAAATTTTATAACAGCCTCCACTCATAATAAGTTTTTAATCAATAACAACAGTTAGTCATTAGTGATGATAATAAAAAAATCATCATTACATCACATTTCGTTAAATAGAAAATCAATAATCTTAACCATAATAACACCAATAAACCCGTCTTACTGATTCTTAATTCGTTTATCTAATTATCTATCTCATAAAATTTGAATTTATCGTAAAATTGAAATTAAATTTTTGAATCGAAGTCACTAATAAATTGAGTAGGTGGGAACGAACTGAACATTTTAACTTTAAAACACTCTTTTAATTAAGATGTTTACTTTAAAGTCATTAAAACTGGGATCTGAAATGCTAGGAAGGAAATTAATTATGTTTTGTATAGAAAGTTAAGTGTTTTAAGTCAAAGTTAGTCATGCGAATATTAATAGATAGCTATTATATGTTCTCCTTTGCAGATTCGTTTATTTATTTATATTCGATATTAGAATTGTAAATACCCATAGGTATGTAATAGAACTTACAGACATGCTGAAACGAATCTAAAAAAAAATATGTTTATTTTACTATCATACACATTGTTACATTCGTTATTAAAAAAGATAATCACTACATACCTAGTATAAAACAAAGTCGCTTTCTCTGTCCCTATGTCCCTTTGTATGCTTAAATCTTTGAAACTACGCAACGGATTTTGATGCGGTTTTTTTTAATAGATAGAGTGATTCAAGTGGAAGGTTTTAGTATATAATTTATTAGGTTTTAGACAAAGCGGGCGAAGCCGCGGGCGGTAAGCTAGTTAAGTATATAAATAAAATGAATATGACTCACCTGAAAGATGAAACTTAATGAAAGTTCGAATGAGCTTCCAACTCAGTAAATTCTAGTAATCACTAAAATAAATTACTATTTAAGACTATTTAACGCCAAGTTGAAAATCTATTGCATTAAATTACTATAAAAAATCGGATCTATAGATCACCGCGTAGGCGTATAACCGTACTAGATGGCGCCACTAATACTGCCTTAAAACGATCTACGGAAGCAAAGCCAAATAATCAATAAGGTTTAATTAATGGTGTTTTATTATTTTAGTAGGCTTTATATTACAGTGGGCTTGAAATGGAAATCAATTAGTGTGATTCAAAGTGTTGGAGATAATTATAGTTATAAATAGTTAGGATAAGTATCAAGAATAATATCTACAGGAAGCAAGTTTACGATGGAGCCTAATAAGTTTTGCTAAATATTATGTTAATTTAATACTCTCTAAAATAATAAGGCTGTTGGTGTAACGGGCTTACATAGCTTGAAACATAAATTCAGTTCAATTGATATTCAAAATTATTAGAAATTGCCCCAAAAATTTTAAGCTTTTTACGTTTACCGTACGTGTCTTTTTCTCAAAACTCCAAATAGGTACATAAATAAATAACTGTGCCAAGATAAATTTTGAAATTAACTTCAAAGAATCTCGATTTCAATTAACCGCAATATAATCTCTATCGCAATCAGTTTACGAAACATAATTGCATGAATGGGGCGGGCATTGGGCGGAGACGCCCCCCCCTCCCCCTCCTTCCACATGCGCGCGATTTCATAATCGAAAAATTTGGACAAAAAACGACGCGCGCGGCGCCAGCTGACCGGAAGATTCGACATTGAATATATTTATTTGGAAGTTTGATTTGATGATTTAGATGTTAGGGAATGTATGAATATTTATGAAGGTATATGAAAGCGTTTTTTTATACTATGAATGTTTAGAATTTATGGCAAACATTATTTATGTACCTACTTATATGCAGTTCTTTTGATATCTCTTTATGAAACTGCATGCAAAATTTTGATGCAACAATATTGACTCCTTTTCACTGAATAAAGCTTATCTAAATCTTTATTCTCTACACAATGTTATATCAATCAAAATTGTAACACAATGGTTGTAGTAAATATTATCACTCAATTTACATCCAAGAATGCTTGGTTCCACGTAGAGTCGTGTGAAAAGCTTGTTTCATACAGTAGCTATCGATTGCCTATAATTTATATTCATTTGATTGTCGTACATTGTTCCCTTGTCTTCAATAAAAATATGTAAGCGGTAGGGTGCCTATTAGTTGCCATATATTTGTTATAACAAAATGTAGAATTTAAACTTCAACAATATTTTATGTGGCGCCAGAGATTGTAATTATAAGTCTTGAGAAATTTTATAAAAATTTAAGTAAAGATTTTATCTAATTGCCGAATCACTTGAACTTAGAAGTATAGATCGAATATAATATTTATTGGGATTCTTGTTTATGTACATACTTACTTATTTTTATGTAGGTACTTACTACAAAACCTTCTACAAATGTCAAAAAATTTGCTTCATTTTTTGGAGTTTCATTAGTGCACAGTGGAATTAGCACAGAAAATGTCTATTGTACTCTTCTATAGTGGCAGGCATTCAAAACTTTCATAAACAAATAATTTTTACACAATCCTTCCATAACTTATGTGTCTGCACACGTCTATTTTCGCAAATTATATGTTCAGAATGCCTTGTGTGCATAAAACACACACAACAATAATAATTAACAAGGTAAACAAAGAACTATAGAATGTATCTTTTGGATCAGCTTAATTTCTGTTTGTATAGGTATTTCAAAATTTTAATACTAAGAATATATATCCCCACTTTCCTTTACTGAAAGTGCAACCAGAAGTGACCCAAATCAACAAGCTAGCGTATCACATAAGCAATGTATTAGCATGTAATAGCATTATAATGTAATTCTAGACAATGCAGGGTCCTCCCACCTCCCACAGACCAGTTGCGCGCTTGTAATCATGCCTCAATCTTATGATTCATTGTTGACTTGCTGACCAAATATGGTATTGGAACACTAAATTGTTAACTTTAGTGTTTTTCGAAACTGGTTTATTTTTGCATCGCTTGGATAGAAACGCATAAGGCGGGTCTGTTTTTTGGCGTGCATTTACTTAAAACGAACATAGAGCTAGAGCAAGAGATTTCTTTCGTGATCTTTTAGTGTACACGAAAGCTCGTATTCAGTGTAGTTCAGTTTTAGAACATTGCATAGAATCTTTTTTAACGCAGTAAGAACAACGAAAGAATTTTCTACACCTGTTTACACTAAAAGAATTTGACATAGTGGGGACTGGGGTTAGAATAAGCATTCGCCCGTTTGATTTAAATGCACCGTAATACGAAAAATGGATACACGTGCTTTTGTTCGAATATTGTTATTAAGAATTAGTGTACCTAGTATTAGTGCTTCAATTTGCTGCAATTCTTGTTAACATAATTCTTCTATTAGTTTTCATTTTTCTCACGTTGTAACGAGAAACGTTGTTCCTGTAAACAATGAAGTGTTTTAAAATTCCACTCTCATTTGTTGGATATTATCTGTTAAAATAAGATGTTGGAAAACAAGTTAAAGGATAGACCATAATGATTTATACATTTAATCATTGAAATACCCTTAAAGAGATACCTTATTTAAATATTATTATTTTTGCTTTACATTAAAGGTTTTCATATATTTTATGCCAAATTTTTTACGTGTTTTGAGTTACGTTCAGCTGCGCATATGACCAATGACCTCTTCATTTTGTTTGCTCACCAATCAGAGTAGTTATCATTACCATAAAAAGCGCTTTTGTCTTCTGTCGTTCTTAATTAGTGTATCGACATATGTGGTCGAGGATTTTCGTTAATAATAAAGGCAAATGGATAAAAATCATCGTTGTTTACTCACTTAATTTGCCGCCTTTTACGGTGAGTAAAGATGAATTATAATGTAAGATTGGGCTTTTATTTCGTGTATGGGAAAGACGTTTTGACAAATAGTACTAATTAGCGACTAAATACAGAAGTCCTCTCAACAGCCAAGAGTCCCTTTGACCAAAAAGAAGTTGGCACCGCACTTTTTAGATATTACGATTCTGGCGGTTGTTCTGAGTTGTTCTAGGTTTGTTCTATATTGTTCCAAAATATCGCGTCCGAAAAAAATTTATTTTCCACAAAATTCGTAAAAAACCAAAAAGAAGTTGGCCTCCGGGATGTTGGCACCACGAAAAATTTTAAAGGTTGTTCCAGGTTGTTCTAGGTTTGTTCTATATTGTTCCAAAATATCGCGTCCGAAAAAAATTTATTTTCCACAAAATTCGTACAAAACCACCTCCGGGAAGTTGGCACCGCACTTTGAAGTTAGAAAAATTTTAAAGGTTGTTCCAGGTTGTTCTAGGTTTGTTCTATATTGTTCCAAAATATCGCGTCCGAAAAAAATTTTCTAACTTCAAAGTGCGGTGCCAACTTCCCGGAGGTCCAGAATCGTGATATCTAAAAAGTACGGTGCCAACTTCTTTTTGGTTTTTTACGAATTTTGTGGAAAATAAATTTTTTTCGGACGCGATATTTTGGAACAATATAGAACAAACCTAGAACAACTCAGAACAACCGCCAGAATCGTGATATCTAAAAAGTGCGGTGCCAACTTCTTTTTGGTTTTTTACGAATTTTGTGGAAAATAAATTTTTTTCGGACGCGATATTTTGGAACAATATAGAACAAACCTATAACAACCTGGAACAACTTTTAAAATTTTTCTAACTTCAAAGTGCGGTGCCAACTTCTTATTGGTTTTTTGCGAATTTTGTGGAAAATAAATTTTTTTCGGACGCGATATTTTGGAACAATATAGAACAAACCTAGAACAACTCAGAACAACCGCCAGAATCGTGATATCTAAAAAGTGCGGTGCCAACTTCTTTTTGGTTTTTTACGAATTTTGTGGAAAATAAATTTTTTTCGGACGCGATATTTTGGAACAATATAGAACAAACCTAGAACAACTCAGAACAACCGCCAGAATCGTGATATCTAAAAAGTGCGGTGCCAACTTCTTTTTGGTTTTTTACGAATTTTGTGGAAAATATTTTTTTTTCGGACGCGATATTTTGGAACAATATAGAACAAACCTAGAACAACCTGGAACAACCTTTAAAATTTTTTTAACTTCAAAGTGCGGTGCCAACTTCTTTTTGGTTTTTTACGAATTTTGTGGAAAATAAATCTTTTTCGGACGCGATATTTTGGAACAATATAGAACAAACCTAGAACAACTCAGAACAACCGCCAGAATCGCGATATCTAAAAAGTGCGGTGCCAGCTCAAAAATCGGGTTTTTTGAATTTTCTCGAAAAGTTTTAATCTCAGCTGTATGCAATTCTGGAACAATGTAGAACAAACCTAGAACAACCTGGAACAACCTTTAAAATTTTTCTAACTTCAAAGTGCGGTGCCAACTTCCCGGAGGTGTCCCTTTGATTTCTTAGTTTGAACGCTCCTCTTCTAAATAGACGTGTAGCTTGAGATAATAATAATATGCTTTTGAAAGGAAATGATTTAGAAGGAGATTTTAAAGAGAAAAGTAACTTATGCTAATAATTTAAGAATAATTTAAACTGCAAACAACACACTAAATAGTTTTTCCTTTTTGGCTGGTTGTTAGATCACAGACACACCAACAGAAGAAGGCTTATATAATATATAGATATTAGAAAGTTTTTAAATAGGTAAATAAATATCTAAATAAAAAAAATGTGTGCGTGTACTAGTGTACACACGTAAGAAGTGAAACTTCTTTATGACCTTATTTTTCAAAAAATAATTTACTATATGCAACGTTACAGAAATACGTCGAATCACGCGTGGTAGGGATAAGAAAAAGATGGCGCGTAACGGAAAAATGTCACGCGTAACGAAAAAATGTTACACTAAATTTTTTTTCAACCCCGATAAAGAAGTTTCACTTCAAAAATTATTTACAGGCAATTATGTGTTGAGGTATTGAACTTTAACTAATCAAACGGTAAATTGCATTTACAAGTATGAGATAACAAAATACTCCGTAAAATCCCGTCACAAATGAACACAGCACCCCACCACGCACCATCAGGAACCATTACAACCTGATTACATCTACCGAACATAATACATTATCCTGCCATGCGAATACCCAGGGTATCTGTTAGCGCCGCTTCTGACAAATGGTGGACTGACCTCCTGTATGACAGCGGCAACATCGAATCATATATAACAAGAAGACAATGCAAGTACTTACTCTAATGACTTGGAGATCGATTTGGGATGTCATCGATATATTGGTTGATGATTGACTTCTGAGAATGGTCTTTTGAACCTTGTTTGTACGGCTTCGTGTTCTGTGTATGAGCATTCTTAGTTGTTTGTAGGTCTGTAGGAATTTTATATTAATTTTATTAGTGTTAGAAGATATGTCAAATATGATCTGTATAAATATAGAGTTATAATTTGTTTAATAACATTAAAAATATCAAATCTTAATTATTTGTAACATTATTAATACTTGCTTACGAAAACAATCCTAGTAACAGAATAAATATATTTCAAATCCCAATTATAGCTAAAATTCTAAACGAAGAACATCCCAGGAAATTGACCGCAAACATATAATTGAATCTATTCAGCATTAACGGTGTTCGGCGCGTGCGCTTCCGACGGGCTTATTGGTGTCGGCGCCAACTTTCACCGTCCTCACAATAACACTCAAATTGGTAAAATCATTTTTATATCTTAGACACCGATGTGCGTGTCACGTGAATTGATATAAATGGTAAGCTACATATATGAATTTGTAGAACGTTTTCCAGAATGTTCATTTTATGTTTTATTATTGATTTGAAATGACTTAATCAGATGTGCAGGGCAAGGGTTAGAATTTACGAGTCATATTACTTCCTCGTCTATTATATTTTATATGCAATATTAAAATACGATTATAGGCAATATAATATAAAATTGTTCAATATGTATAGTCTCTTAGAAGCTGTCAATCACTATGATCATTCACTATTCAGTTCTCAGAATTTTGAGCTCAACAAAATCATATTATATGGATAGCCGACACAACACGTGCCTGATTCAATTAATTGCTGCAATGTTCTATTAGGTCAGCGGATTTAGAACCACATTAATCTTTCAGAAACATTTTTGATTGATAATAATTACCTACAAATAAAACATATACAATATGTAAGTGTAGCGGGATTTTGAAAAATAGGGGAAGATTAAAAAGCATAACGTAACAAGCTTTACCTCAAAAGTTTCTATGAGGTATAAACTGTTATTTTTTGTTAAAAATTTGTAATAGAGCTCGTATAAAAATATTAATACGTGGTTTTTACCAGTAATGTTTATTTTCACACTAACAGAGTTTATTTTACTATCCAAATCATTGCTTGTACATAAATCTTTCTGTACTAGATTTCTCTATTTACATATGGTTAAATTGTTTCCATGAACCGTTTATATTCGATATAAGTGTGCCTAAGGCGCATCGATATCTGAAGTACTTGAGGTAATCAAAATTTTATATACCAATTTCAAAGGTACTTGCATCACAGATGTTAGAAAATAATACGCGTAAAGTGGTGCGAGAGATTCTAGCTATTTCTTATTTTATTTGCTTATGCCCCGCTTCTTGCCATCCTATGTCTTACAAACTTAAACTAATTTATTTCTTCAACTAGACTTCTACTTGTGGTGTTGTTTAATTGTCAAATTATCTAAAACTAGCTGCGCTCCGCGGTTTCACCCGCGTGGCTCCGCTCCTGTTGGTCTTAGCGTGATGATATATTATAGCCTATAGCCTTCCTCGATGAATGGGTTATCTAACACCGAAAGAATTTTTCAAATCGGATCAGTAGTTACTGCGATTAGCGCGTTCAAACAAACAAACAAACTCTCCGGCTTTATAATATTAGTATAGAAGATAGAATAGATTTACCACCAATTCAGAAAGCGCTTTTCACAGAGATGAAACGTGAAACTGTAGTACTAATATTCTCTGTAGTTAGACCAATATTGCACAATGGCCAAGTGTTCCGGAAACTCCGAGTATTACATGACACACAGTGACCTGTCGCCCGTGGTCAGACCACTTAACAAGCCAGCGATACTTGACGATACTGTTTGCTCGTTACAGCTACTTCTAACGAGCCCCAAAACATTCCCACACTAGAAAAAACTGTCTACAAATTAACACGTCTGAGCAGTGAGTACGAAAACACGAGGAGGGCTCTTGTGCTGACAGAGAGCTGTCTGCCGTGAGGGTGTTCGAGGAATCTGTTTCTGGACATTCCTTTTAATGACTTATTAGGAAATATTTGGTAATGAAACGGTGTTGTATTGAAGTCACGTTTACAAGTGTAACTTATGAACGGTGAATATGTTAGCAACGAGGCTTTTGTATCGTCATTCCTCTGTTGAAATTATTAATCTTGATTCACCACAAAATCAGTCCAGTTTTGTAATTCCATATTAATGTACGACTCTCATCGTTAATCTTAATTATTCTTATTAGCTAGAGCAAATGTATGAAAATCTAGATACATTTGAAATCAACTTATTCCTCAACGTACCCACATCATCTTAGACGCCACTACTTGATGCGTAAGATAGTTGTTTAATGTCTTTAACTTACATTAATTTCGAATGGACGCTTCGAGGGCCATTGTCGCATGTCAATCGTCTTTTGAAGAAGCAACTCAATTGTAAGACAGAGGAATGCTGGAGGTCTTCTCGATAGAATAAACATGTTGAAGTGTGGATACTGGATAGTCTTTAGATTTGCGTATGTGAATTCTTCCAATTAAAGAGCGCCGGTAAGTGCTTTAAATTAAAGAGGTTATTCAAAATGTTTTTGTAAAACTGCTTTGTGTAGCGAAATTGATTATCTGTGAGAAAGAGATACTTTAGCGAATGTGAATGGTTAAGATTTGGACGTGTAGTTGTGGTCACGTTGAATAACAACATAATGAAAATACCTATGACTCAATAAAATATCAACCACAAAGTTTCATGCCGCTTCTTCAGTCTTCTAATGTTAATTTATGTATTTTGACTATTAAAAGCGCTTCTCAAGGAAGTCTAGTTGCATGAATAAATGTTTGAGTTTTGCATGTTTGCGTACAATTTACTTCGCTATTGGTAGCAATCTGTTACAGGATTATGATGGACAAACAAATATTGTTTCGGACTTCCCATAATAATCTGCAAGCAGCAAAACGCAATTGTGTATCTCTGTTTATACACATAAAGCACCGTTATTCCCTGGACGGTAGAAGTCGGTGTGCGTTCACACATGGAAGACATACATTGCGACAAGATTGTTCGGTTGTTACCACTAACTCTGTACGCAAATAGTGTGTGTGAAACCGAGCCAGGGTAACGTTAATGTGATGTGTACACCATTCTTAATCTTTCACTTTGTGCCGCTTAGAGGAAATTAACAGATACAGTACAAACATTATCCCATACTCAAACGGTTAGCGAGATCCATTCATTACGATTTTTAGGTTCTCATATTTGAGTGACTGTTGACTGACTATAATATGCAAGTCATTGAAGTATTTCAATTTCGTTTGACATAATTCTGGTTGACGACTAGTAAGAGATTTCATATTATGATAATTTGCTTAACTAACATCTACCGGGTATAACCGAGTAATTTCTTACGTAATTTATTGAAAAAAAAAATCGTGTGATGAAATTGAGAATAGTCATATCATAATAAATAAATAAAATAAATAAAAATTGTTTATTTCTTTTAAACAAGTTTTCATCTTGGGTTGGAGGTAAGTGCCTTCATTTAAGTGATAAATTTCACTTGTGTTAGAAGGCGCTTCTCTTCCATAACAATTACTAGGCATTAACAATTAAAAGAAAGCTTAAAAAATAAGGTAATGTTAACATAAAAATACTCTAAAATTGGTAGAATGGATGTTGTGTGTGTGTGTGTGTGTGTGTGTGTTTGTGTATGTGTGTGTGTGTGTGTTTGTGTGTGTGTGTGTATGTGTGTTCGCATGTTTTTGTTTGTGTAAGGTACAAGAATTTAAAAAATGTGATTTTTTATATTATTTTACATTTTCATTTTACTCCCTACTAATTACATGTTTTTAAAATGTCTTCTGCTTCTGTATAACTAATTTCTTTAAGCCATTTTAAGGTAAGTTTTTTACATTCGTTGTAACGATTTCCATATATGTTTAAAATTTTATTTACATTTTTATATAAAATTTCTGACTGTCTAATGTACTGACGCTTACTAAATGAAGTGTTCGTTTTATGAAACAGCGGAATAATATCTCTTCTTCTACGATTGGTTATGTTAGGGTCATATGTGATAGTCTTATGTTTTTTTAGGATAGTTGCAAGAATATATAATTTCCGTATAGATAGTAGGCCCGTTGTGGAGTAAAGGAGTTCAGTAGAATATTTGTATGGTTTAAAATGCATAACCTTTATTAAAGCACGTTGTGCACGTTCTACTTCCAAAAGTTTTGTTTTTGTGGCTCCGCCCCACACTGGTATACAGTAGGTTAAAATTGATTGTGCTAGTGTCACATATATTTTATTTAGCAAATCCTTATCAGCAACATGGCGAAGTGTTTTAAAAGTCCATGTTATCTTCCTAATTCTGGATGTTATTAAATCTATTTGCGGATGCCAGGACAGTCTTTGATCAATTTGTATTCCCAGATATTTCGCTGAGGTGACTCTGTTTATGTAAGGACAATGGCATGTAGTGAGATTACATTGATTGTGGATTTGAATACTAAAGTTGTTAGAAGGTTGAGTTTTATTAGTTATTGAAAAGCAAATGTAGTTAGATTTGGTTGCGTTTAAGGTGAGAAGATTAGATTGTAACCACATAGCAATCTTTGATAGACCTACTTCAGCTTTGTGTCGAACGGCATCCCATGATTTCTCCGAAAATACTACTGCGGTGTCATCAGCGTATGAGTAAATTTTTGCATCATCTAATTTTAGTTTACAGAGGCTGTTTATGTAAACTAAAAAGAGAGTAGGGCCCAAAACACTTCCCTGAGGAACTCCAGTAGTTATATCTGTGTCATCGCTGTAGTATTGTCCAATTTTTATCCTTTGTGAACGATTTTGTAGGTAGTCTTTAAATAATTTTAATGACGTTCCTCTAATACCTATCTTTTCTAATTTATTTATAAGTAAATGAACCGAAACTGTGTCAAATGCCTTCTTAAGATCAAGGAAGACAGTAAGGCATTTGTCTTTTACGTCTAATTTGTCAATTATTTGTGTGCTTAAGGCAGTAATGGCATCCTCTGTGCATCTTCCAGGTCTAAAACCATATTGGTTGTTTGCTAGAATGTTAAATTTGTTAAGATAATTTAGTAATCTGACATTTAATAGTTTTTCTAGGACCTTCGAAATACAGGGTAAGACAGAAATCGGTCTGTAGTTATTGAGATCACTTTTGCTGCCGCTCTTATGTATTGGTGTAATGATCGATCGTTTCAGTGGTTTAGGAAAAACACCTTGCTGAAAGCATAGGTTTGCTAAATGACAAATGATAGGAGCCAGTTCTACTACAGCTAATTTTAGAAATTTCGATGAGATACCATCCCATCCGGGAGCACTGTCATCTTTTAAATTGGATATAACTTTATGGACCTCATCAACATCTGTATCCAGTAAACAAAGTGAAGTTAAATTTGAATCTTCATCATCAAGTGTATTTAAACCTATGTTAGATTTTCTTATCTCGTCCGCCAGTTTATTCCCGACATTAGCTAGGTAAGCGTTTACATAATTTACTGATTCTATGGGTGTGTTCTTAATTTTTAATAATGTTGTGTTGTCTGACTTTCCCTGTTTTAAATTTGTAATTTTGTTTATGTTTTTCCAAAGATTTTTTGTATTTTTAGTTGATTTTTCTAAATTTTGTCTTTCGTAATTGCGTTTCAGTTTTTTTATAAGTTTGTTACAATGGTTGCGGTATCTTTTATAAGTAATATTCAGTATTTCGTTATGTGGATCCATTTTAAGTTTCTTTTGCATTTTATTTCTATTTCTTATACAGCGTAAAATACCTGCTGTAATCCATGGTTTAATTATTTGTTTTTGTTTTGAGATAGTCGTTGTCACTGTATTTTCTTTTATGATGGTTGTAAGTTTTTGAATCAAATGATCAGTCAGTAAACAAGGGTCATCACAGTGTAATAATTCTGAGATATTAATATTAGCAAGATCGATAAGAGCTTTATCAAAGTTTATTTTTGTTAGAGTTTTAGGACAGTTATTATATGAAATTTTAGTTAGGTGTAGAAATATCATCAGGTGGTCAGTTATAGACGTATTAAGAATAATTATGTGGGCACAGGTTTTGTTTCGTTCAATACTTAACATAAAATGATCAAGACAGCTAGATTCACGAGTAGGTATTGTGTGCCCAATTAAAAATCCTTGCATTGTCAACATATTTAAATACCGTATTCTATTATTCTTTTCATTATTATTTTCATTTGGTTTGGCCAGTATGTTTATATTAATATCTCCAGTTATGATAGTGTTTTTAATAGATTTATAAGAAGTTAATTGACTATCTAAAGAGTTTATAAATTTGTCTGCGTTAGTATTAGATGGTGAGCGATAAATTCCTAGGATTGTGTAGTTGTTCGATTCTATTTGTAGACAGGAAGCTTGATCTAATTTTATCTCTTTTACTGTAGCATGTAAAGAATCTCTAATATAAGTCACTACACCGTCATTTTGATTGATATGATTGGTGGTTGCATGTGAGACATAATCTTGTAATTTAGGTATAGGTTTGTTTGGTGTAAGTCTACATTCAGTGAGAATCAATATATCCGCTGTACATTTCAGTTGAGTAAGTGTAATATAGAGGTCGTTACAATTGCTGTATACACTTCTAATATTCTGAGAAATGATAGTTAAATCATGTTTTTCTTTAATTATATGTTTGGATAGTTGCTCAACATCACACTGTGTGACGCGAGCTGCTTCACTATTGTCTATATCTTGCAATGTATCTATATTTCTGTCCATGCTTGTAGAATATAAAGGGTTGGTGTATGCATGTTGGTACAGGGAATATTAGTATATTTGAATAAAGACGTGACATATAAAATATAATAATTTAATAATCCTTTTAAGGGAGACTGAGAGGAATGTTGTGCATGTAGATGTATTTTATACAAGAGAGTTTGTTTAGAAATGTACTTAATGAATTTATAATATTTGTTTATTTGTGTGTGTGTTTGTATTGTGTAAGTTTGAATGTTTTGATTGGTTAAGTAGGAAGTTACTATTACAATAAAGGCAAGACTTAAACTAACTAATAATAAGAACAAGCTGAATGTTAAACAATAGCGGAAGTTGAGGCATAGTCATTTTTCTTTGAGTGAAATGTCTTGGATTTGTGCCTCATTTCTAACTAATATAATTTTTGAGCTGTCGTCTTTTCTTAAATAAACTTTCCCATAAGCTGTCCAGCAGTACTTGTAGAGTTTGCGTTTAACCAAATCTCGCGCGAGAAAGTGAAGACGAGCTCCCTTGGCAGTTAGCTGACTTGATATGTATATAGGAGTATCGGAAGATGAAGTAAAGCCTAAGTGCTTGGCACAAAGTTTCGTTTTCTGCCTTATGTTGAATGCCTTGCTCAATCTTAACATTTCATTTTTACAAATGGTAGATGAGGTCTCAACTATTATTGTAGTGTTTTTAGGTGTATCCTTTTTAGCGTGTACTCTATAAACATCCTTTAAGTCCGACTGGTTAATCTGACATCCAATAGTCCGAGACAGGCATAGAACCATGTCTACTAAATCCGTTTTAGCTTCATTTGGTTTTAAAGGCACATTTTTAATTTCAAAGTTTGACTTCCTGCTATCTTGTTGAATATTTTCAATTTTATCCTCCAACATTGTTATATATTTCCGATCTTCTTTAATCTTTCCTTCAAGTAGTTCTATTTTATTCTTCATTTCTTCATTTTGCGATGTTAAAAAAGCCAAGGCATTTTCGATATTAGAGTTAACTTGTTTAATTTCCTGCAATGTAGCGGCGTTACTATCGAAGCCTTGTTTTTGCGCTGTCATCACCGAAGAAATCATAGCTTTCATCTCTTCCCTTAATTCAGTTAATTCATTGGGATCAGCTTCTCTTTTCCTTTTACCTCGTTTTATTAAAAAGTTATTGGTAGGAGTTGTATCTGTTTGTTCCATTAAGTGGATTTCTGAATCCGAAAGTGATTTGTCCATATTTATATACTATTATATTTATTTAGATTTTAACTTTATATATATGTATATATTTCCAACTATTGTAAATTATTCAATTTCAGATAATATTTTTCACCATCTCTTAGACTATATTATATCCAAATCAGTGCTAGTGTGATTAATTAGCTCTTGCACTATAAAGTAATAATAGGTGGAAATGGTATAAACGTTAGGCTGCGCTTGCGCATCTATTGGTATTGTTCCAGTTTCTAATTGGAGGCTTATTTTCTATTCATAAGTAATTTGTGCAATCAGATACGTAAGAGGCGTGGCCTATTTTTTTATTGGATAATAGGCAAGCAAATTAGGTGCACCGTTCTTGGTTTGCAAGTGGAGAGGGCAATGACGTTGTTTCTTGCCTTTTGTTTGTGCTACCAGGATCGCAGAACGACCGGGTGATAATAATTGCGGATTGGATTAGCTGTTAGCCAGTCGTGATAGCTGATGCAGTGTAGTGTCGTGGGGATGACTTACGTGACGCAGAGCTTGTACCAGGACGCCAAGAACTTGCAGTCTTCACTTAACTCTTTGCCTCTTATGCACTCCTATTATTTTGCGTGAATTAAATTGGTGTAAAATTTTAAAATAGTTTAGATTATTTGTACGTGAACACGTCTGTATGCTTCTACGTCCGAGGGGGAAGAGGATCATACATATCCATTAATGTTTATTTTAGAGATCGTTAATTACCTACTCCTAAAACTTCAAGCGGATTAAAACTTCCCATTGCCAAAAAACAATTGTTAGCTTTAAATTAATTTGACGACGCGGTTGGCGCAGTGGTAAAGTAACTGCCTACTGAGCCGACGGTCCCGGGTTCGATCCCCGGTCAGGGCAAATATTTGTGTGATGAACTCAATTATTTGTTCTTGGGTCTGGGTGTTATTATCTATATATGTATTTATTAAATATTATATTTATCGTCGCCTAGTACCCACAACACAAGCCTTAATTGAGCTTACTGTGGGACTAGGTCGATTTGTGTAATAATGTCCTATAATATTTATTTATTTATTTATTTATTTAATTTCAATTCCATATATTCACCTCTATCGTAAGCATTAAAAGAAAAGCCAGAAGGCATACCTACATAAATCAGTATTTGCGTTAGAGGATTTAATTATTGATTTATTGTGCACGGCTGAGGCGCCAAGTAATTATTGGCGATCGTGTGACACTGGCCAGGGATTGTATTGTATTGATTGATTATTCCTTTCTATATATTGATGGGGTTATTCGTGTGGCAATATTGTTATTAGAAATTGTGGTATGTTTATAGCTACTTGTAATGGAATTGAAGACATTGAAAATAATGCTGGTCTCCAAAAAGGTAGTAAACGAGTTGAAGAATTGACTAAATATTTAATTTGAAAATACATAAAAGAAGGCTCTTTACAAAAGCATAAACATTGCTCTGAGCTACTTTATCAAGAACTTCCAAGTTAAAAGCTTCTTCAGGAGACGAATACATCATTAAAATGAACAAATAAACTAAAAATATATTTCACATAATTCCTCAATTTATAATTATTTCTACAATTACACTATCAAACTACATATTTCATTCATTTCCTCCAGTCAATGGCCATACATAGCTCAAATAAATATCGCATGTCATGTTCAGAGCACAGGAATGTAGCACCGGCCAATAGTGATGATGGGAAACAAAAAAACAATATTTGTATGTTTGTCTGTTTGTCCGCTCACCGGGCGAGTGACACGGAAACACACGGCTGACCTCCAACAAAGAAATGTTTGACTTGTATCGCTACTAAAATATTGAACGAGTGACTTTGTGTGCAAGGGGATTGTTGTCCAGTGGGATATGTGGGGATATATGAAGCTATATTTTTGAAGATAATTTGATGGTTTGCCTAAACATTAAGGCTTGTTTCTTTATTGATAAACTACGCAAGAACCTTACCTATGTAACGTTAATTAATTACGAATTTGATATTGTACAATGAGAAATGAAAACTTATTGTTCATATTATAATAGCTAAGTAATATCGAAATACTATTGAAATTTACTACTTATCTCTATAAATAAAAATAAAGACAATAAACACAAAAGTTTTATCGTTTGATGTGTAGAAGAAGAAATACAAGTAATTAAGTACGTAAAAAATTCATATTATCATTTAGGAAGTTAGCAACATAAGATTAATTTACTCAAAACCCTAAAAAATACTATCGTCTTGTAGATGTGCACAAGGCTAACAGTAAGACGCATCTCACGCTTATATTTGCTCTTGCTCCTAAAATATTTCGGTTCATGCTTCTTCCACAAAGTTCACCGTTGCACAACTGCTGTGTGAATGCTCATTCAATAAGTTGGCATCATTGCATTTATGTGAAATAATTGAATAATTGGTAAAGTTAATATGAAGAAATCTGTAAAGATTGAAGAGGTTGAAAATGTTGAAATACGACATGTATGGAGAATTTAATACATGAATATTTAACGTTTCATTTTAGAATTCACTGTTAAAAGTGACATTATATCTTGTATCAGTAAAACAATAATTACCGAATTAAAGCGATTAAAGGCAAGGGAAGGGAGCGAAGAAAATCAGAACACTTAGGAATAGGACACAATGCCACAAAAGTACACTTTATAGAATAAATATTTATAAATCCCAAAACACCTTTAACTGCCACTAAAATCATTTTAGATTTACAGAACCAAGGGTATGTTAAGTGACAAGAACGCTGCAATATTACTGGTATAATAAATAACTAGGCCCTGTGGCGCTTCGCAATCGAAGGAGCTTGTATACCGCGTAATACATGTGTTTTGGTATAATGTGAACGTAAAAATGGATTTATTTAACGATCCCTCCGAGATATTGCGTTCGGAGAACTAATCGCGGATAAATTTACTGTATTTTAGACGGGCAGAATATGATTTCATAGGAAAGAATCAATTCGTATGTAGGTATGGTTATATGATTGTTCTAATTGTTCCTTTTTATTTTTTCAGTCATACGTGCTTTTGCTGCCTACAGAAGAAATCCAGATGAGTGGTCCAGGGAAACAGGAAACTTTCGACAATATTGGAGCTGTAGAAACGAACGTAACAGAAGTCCTGGGTGTTTTATTAAAACTGCAACTCTATAAGAACAAATTTCTTAACATAATAAATAAAATTAACAACATCAAATTAATGAAATACAAAAATGAACACAATAAAAAGATTAAGATCTATAACAAAATGTCTATATACCATATTAAACGGTATAATACTCTAAATATTTAAATAAAATAGAAATATTTATATAACCGATATTGGCTCCGATAACTAAGAACTCGCTCCTTGATAGAATCGAAATCATTTTACGAGTAGAAATTCTTTGAAGCATTTCAATGGGCTACTGGTTTACAATCAAAGAGGGCCGGTAAGGCTGGTGTTACATTGATCAGGTATTTAATTATTATAAAGCTTTAGTGATAGATTAGAAAAACTAGGCAACTTTTAGTAGATATCATCAAGATTACAAGCATGTACATAGGTAGGTACTTTATAACTTGATTTAATCATAAAAATATGTGATACCTACTACGTACTAGCAAATTGCCTTAATAAAAAATCCATAACTTCATATATTCCGCGAGATTTATCTGCATCAATTTTTACGTATTAATAATAGCTTATATATTCAACTTTCTATGTAGATTAGGACATGCCGGTAATTATTGGAACTATTAAAGAGTATCTATACCCTCAATAATATTTTATATTATTATGAAAAGCGAAACCAATAATCATACAAGAAAGTAGGTGTGTATCTGCCATAGCCACGATATGCTATCCAACATGCAGTGACATTAACTGATAGGATCACAGTCGTTCCAGAAGATAAGCAAATATTTTGATTGCTCGCTACAAATTACTTTTGATCATATCTTAGACTGGATTTGTGTCAATAAATTTATGCTATTAATGATTTTTGTTTGGTTTTGCTATTTGTGCTTGAATCGTTATAAATGCGAAGTATTTGTGAATATTTAACGGGATGCTTTTATTTATCTAATTGTGCTTTTATTTGCGTTATTGTAGTAGTTTATCGATCTATTAAAGTCATGAAGATACTTCACACTTAATTCCTATATGTTCACTCAAGCACACACGCAACGTATAGAACCCACATAAATTATTTATTTGATAAATGAACATTTTCTTAATGGAAAAGTCAGATTAGGGAATTAATATAATAGGTATACAAGACGATTAACGTGATAAACTTTCTTATAGATTTTATATCGTCTAAAATTAGTCTCTAGTTTAGATACTTATTGATCATGAGAATATAACATATTATGAGTAATTCGTCTTCTCTAGTGAAATCCTCTACCTAGCTAGCAATTGCACATACTTATATATAATATTCTAGCGTGTGATTTTGACATTTTACGGTTCGCTGATGAAAGGGTGATCTTTGCGATTGAGCCTTCGTACAATAAATTATATTATTGCATTCTATTAATAAATTGTTTGTAATAAGCCGTAATCATGAAGAGTTAGTTTGACGATAAGTTTTTTATGTAAACTATAACAGCCTCGGAAGAAATATCAATAATAAAATGTCCATGTATTTTGCAAGATTATATCTAATATAATGGACAGAAATGTGTTCACAATGACCTTATGACCACGGCACAGCTCGGACAGTTTTGTACCAGTTTTATGTCCACGATAAAGTCCTATCAATAGTTGTAATTTTGATAAAATTGTCCAATGCAATAAGGAACGTTCACGTCAATATACAATATTAGACTATAAGCGATACGGCCGCAAATAAATGAATCGAGCCAATTTGTAAGCTTTCAAGTGACTCACGATAACCCTTAAGCGGCCTTTACATTTGGCTAAATTCAGTGCACTAAATGAAAAAGTCTCTAAATTTAGACAAGTCTAAAGACATTCAGACTGTAAGACACACTAATTAGACAATCAGAGTCGTCACTGCCGATCTAAATCAGTTAGCATGCTGAATTTAGCCACGTGTAAAGCGATTTAGTCAAAGAATGCCTTCAGTTGTCCGCCGACCAAAGAGTATAGTAAATATAGAGGGCCGCCGACTGCCACTCGCGGTGGAGTGCCGTCGAAATCACAGGTCGAAATGTCGAAGGAAAAAGAAGTAATATTAAAATTATTGGATTTGTATAAGGAAATGCCCTATTTATGGGATAAAACCCATTAAATATATAATTCGTTGTTGATAGTTTTTCTCTTAAGAGCAAATATTTTTTCACCCAACACTTCCTGCGTCTTTTTTTATTAATTAAAATCGAGCTCGACGCAACCATAGCCAAGGCGAGCCCTATTCTTTGATATTTTGATGGTCCCATGAGAGCTCTATGTACGTACGACAAGTTCGGAATTCGCGGTTATAGGTACTGAGTTAAGCCAGCTTAATTAGGTCAAGTGTAAAGAGCAAGCTCTTTTTACGCCACGCTCACTGTCTTCATTTAGTGCACTGAATTTAGCCAAATGTAAAGGCCGCTTTATGTTGTGACAAGCGACTTTTCGTTTCAAATATTGTTTTACTAGCTGTATCCGACAGTTTCACTCGCGGCCAAAACCGCGGTATTGTGCTTAAAAGTACGTTAACTACAATACTGCCAAGTTTCATGAAAAACAGTTCAGTGGTTTCGGCGTGCGATTGAGTCATAAACATTCACACACTTATCCAATTTATGCAGTCTATATGACAAAGAGTTTATAAACTTCTTTATTCTTTTCTTATTTTCATGTTAAATTTTCTGTCAGGTCAGAATCTGTTGATAACTTGCTTTTAGGTACTTAAATTACATGAAACCAGATTTGTAATAGAGCACCTATTTAATGAAATAGACTATATTTTATCCCCGTTTGATTTTAAATAACTATATATCACAAGTGACATTTAATAGTAAAAGGCGACACAGAATAAAAATGATTAAGGAAAAATAGTCCTACATTTTTATTAACAATTTAATCTTTACAAAACGGGTTAAATATCTTTCGCAAGACATTTACTTATCACGTAACTTCAAGAATTCTGCATATAGATACCTAGCGCGATGATAAGACGCTCATCTTGAAACACCAGTCCTATCTCAACACCATAAATTTATTGATATTTTAATGTCACAAATGATCTGTATGTAACTACGAAACTTTTCTACGTACCACCTTAACCAACGCTACATATAACAAGCAATTTGTGACCTAAATTGTATTGTGGAAAAATCGAAATTTGATCGCGCTGCACCAGTTTATATTGCCTTCTGGATCTATTGTCGAAACAACGTGTTTTTCGAGCGAGGCTAGCTCATAAGTTATCGTATGTAATAAAATTAAATGTAACACATTTCTCTTTTTCATATAATCTTAATAATTTATACACATTTTTAGTTTGCGACGGCTATCGGCGCCTGAGGGAAGGGCCTCGTTCGCCGCTCGAATGAATATTACATCAATATAAATTTATTACTGTTGACGTTATGTATGTTTTAAATTACGGATTCGAAATCATCTGGTAATTACCTCGTTGTATATATAATAAATTCTAGCATCGTGCTTTTATGTGGATTCGGAATTGGTTTTCTAGATGTTCGAAGTTCTTATGATAATTTTGTTTTGAATTTTTCATTTGATTGGTTTTGACCTTGATATATTAACTGTACATAATAATGTATAACAGGATAGGCATACTTCATAATAGTCTGAGTAAAAATTTCAATAGGAATATAAGATAGGTACATTCACATGTTAGGTACGTGAAGATTTTTATCGAAAGTTTAACATGTATACAGGTAAAGCGGTTGTGATGTATATTATGGACTGAAATTATACATGCAAAGCTGTGTGTCTTGCATTTAGGTTTTCATGGCTCTACTTCTGGACCTAATGGAATCTTGGATTCCTTTGATACTACAAATACTTTACTTTACTTACTTGAAACAGATTTCATTGTTGAACGATTGTTGCGACACCATGATAAAGGAAATAATATAGCTATTTAGGACAAAAATAAGTAAAGAAAATAAAACAAATATTCAAAATATAATTCTGGATTTTAATATTGCCTATACGCAGCTTAACTTACAATACAACGTATTTGAGCCACCAAAAGCTTGATTGCACTTAATTCAAAGTGAGTTAATGATATTTCTTTAAATAAAGAGATTAAAGATAATATCAGCAACAAAAATCTATCTACAACACCAAAAATCATATCAAGCAATCTATAAGAATTTACAGCGCAATCCTGCTATCTCAGTCAGTAGGAAGCTACTAACAAATGCAATAAAACTGATAACATCTGGTGCAATTTGAATTACACAGTACTTACCAGTGCTAATAAATTAATTTAATGTATTCCTTTCCGTGTTTACCGTCTATAAGCGAACAACCTGTTGCTTCACTTATTATCCAATGGCGATCCTTGGGGATTACGAAATTGCTGTTTTATGGTAAAATTTGCGATTTAGCTCATGTACGCATATATTACGCGGAAATAAATATAATTTGAATTTAGATTAATATTTTAATACTTAATTATAAATAAAGAACGGTAAAATAAACAGATCGGTTGAAATATGCTTGTTTACCTCGTCTTTATGTCAATAACTTTAAATTTTAAATAACCTTACGAAGAGACATACCTTTTACATAATATATTTTAATTACAGTCAAACAGATCTCTATGCACGCGCCGAAATACATATGAAAAGAGACCCTATTACTAACAATATAAATTGAAAAGTAAGACCATATCACTAACAATATAAAGTAAAATAAGCAGCACAAAATTATTCATATTATCAAAAACAATAAATCAGCAGATCTTGATTTATTCGCGAAGGGCAGTTCCCGGGGGAGCAATACCACCACCCGTGGTCCTACCATCTCGCCGTCAGGTGCACAAATAATGCAATAAAGCCTCCGTTTAACACGTCACGATTATTTTTATAACATTAAAGTGGGATTTTTTCGTTTTTAATCGATTGAAGGAGGTTTATATCAGCAACAATATTTTGTAATAACAATTTTTATTAGTGTGGTGCTTTAACTCTCAATTAAGCTAGTTTTGCAAAGGGGACAAAATATTCTAATGAGGAGAGTGAATATAAAAGTGAGATAATCTCTGGCTTTCTGTCTGCATTATTAGTCTACTAAGACAACAAATGATCCAGTTATCCGAATTAAATCTTTAGTAGTCCGAACCTAACCGCGGCTGTACACACTCGTCGAGAGCCTCTCGTCGAGAGCCTCGGCCGAAAAGACTCTCGTCGAGAGCATGCCTGTACACACTCGTTCTAACATTTGAACTGAAGACTTACACGAGAATGGACGTAGAAAAAGCTGCTGCTATTTGTCTTTGTGCCGTGAGCTATTATAATTTTTTAAACATTTACTATAAAAAAAAATTCTCAAACCATGGAGAAAAAGAAGATGGTGGATGATTACCATGCACCGCAGTAGAAACAGGGAAATAAATATAAAAACTTCCTGAATAGTTAATGTATTTTATTGTATTTTTAAGGAATCAATAGAAACGCTTCTTTGTTTCAGAAGTACAATGGAAAATCCATTGGCTGAGTTGGTGGCAGAACCTTCTGGCCAATTTAAAATAAATCCATAAAAAATAAGTTCCATAAAAAAGGTTCTGTTTGATAACACTCCAAAAACTGTAATTCTCGTTCATTAGACCACATAGTGAAACACGTGCGTTCATAAATAACGTCAGCGAGCAACTAACTGAACAAGTGTGTACCAGTGTTGCCACCGAAGTATCAAGCTACCCACCAGAAGCGACCTCTGAAACCACCAGAAATCCACTAACAAAACTCGCGCCAGTTTAAAAAATCGCTAATTTTTCCACCAACTTTATTTTTAAGCAATTTTTTGTTCATCGCGAAAGAAAACAATATTTAAAAGATACGTTTATTGGAGAAATAACATTAAAATTACACATTATGTAACAAAAATAATGAAATTATATTAATAAGTCATCTTCAGATGAGTCGTTTCCGTCCCCGATAATTAACTGCCATTTTTTTAGAGTTTGTGGCTTTGATTTATTAAAGTGAAACTTTTATTACATCGTCTCAAACTTTTTGGTCTGTGTAGCGCATGTCGCGTGTATCGCGGCTGCCGAGTATGTATACCTACTCGGCAGCCGACCGACACGCGACATGCGCTACACAAAGCAGTGTTCGGAACCGTTCGAACAGTTTCACTTTTACCGTGGTTTCATAAAACCACACAACATTTTTTTTCCTTTTGACTGTTTTACCCACTAGATGAAAGAGTGTTGCTGCACGATTTAATTAAACTCCAAAAACGATACGAGTGGAGTTCATAGTCGTCGTTCCAATATTTGAGAAAAAAAAAATACTAAATTCTTAAATTCCACTAGACAAATCCACTAGCCACTAAAGTCAATATTTGTCCGCTAAAAAGCAAGCCAAAACCACCAGATTTAGTGGAAAATCCACTATGTTGGCAACACTGGTGTGTACATGCTCGCTCTCGTTTTCCTCGCGAGACTCAACGAGACCCTTTGACTCGGGCGCAAAAAACCGACCAGTAACCGAGACAACCGAGGCGAGACACGAGAGAGCGAGACAAGACGAATGCCACCATGTACATACTCGTTCTCGGCCTGTCTCGGTGTGTCTCGGCGAGTGTGTACAGCCGGCATAATGCAGTATGTCTCATTTATTTGTTACTTATTAATCCATACAAATTTATATTTGAAACAAGTAAAGGCAACCTATACCACGCGTATTGCACGCCTCGTCTAAAACGCCTTAACAGTCTCCTTCTGTTAGCCACAGCCCTAAGCGTTATCGCAAATCAGTTCGTCTCCGACATTTATTCATGAGGTACGCATACGCTTAACCCAACATTTATCATCGACACATACAGTCAATTAAATTACAACGATGATAGCGCGATCCAGATTTCCCATACACGCATTATTTATTGCTGTGTAATTTGTATTTGTAATATTATGTCGATTTAGTAGATTTATCGATAGGCGCCGTTTGTAAAGAAACGCAATTTGTGCGAGATAATGGATTGTGGATTGTACGATTGATCGTGATACGGTTTTAATTTAAATTGTATTTATTGAATCGGACCTTACATGTTGTGGACTTTTTGAACTTGTCCGTTTATCGTCATTTTTCGTTAATAAATAAGGATTAACATCTATAAATTTTAAATCAGCTATCACTATAAAGAAGCTCCAGAATATAATTGAGAGAACTATAGATGAGATAAAAACATATACTTAAAGCATGTACAAACACGAAACGAAACAAAGTCCCCTTCACACATGCAATGAACAATTAAAATCTTCAAATCGTTAATTCAAAGATAAAATTCAAACAGTAAAACAAAACGCTCGAGCCCACTTGGATTGTCAACATCGATCATCTGTCACCGGCACACTTCCTCTTCCCGGTCACTCGTTCATTTCTAATGCATCCCATTCGTTTGTAATTGTTAATTATATTCATCTATTACGCCATTCATAACTTGACATTCGGGTTCGTTTTTAGTCTGTGCCTCTTGGTATTGAAGCGACATGACGTTTGCCCGCGCTTATTTGAAAATGGAACGTTCATTTTTTTATGATGGTTATTTTTTTTTTTTGGCTGTGGTAGATATTTAGTAATAATTTTTTTTTACTGCTGATTTTCTGGAATATTTCTGTGTACAATTTCCCATACTGTAGTTTGGAATATTCATTTATGGTACTTTCTAATTGACTTTCAAAGTTAGTTGAAATAACCTAAAAAATGTTAACTGGTGAAACTGATCACATTCAAGTAAAGTTTGTAAAATCAGTTTTTTATTATCAAAGCAAAAAATATTTAAATTTTGATTATATAGATTTTTAACACAATAATTCTGGTATTGTTTATTTACAACTTAAATAGGCGTATTCACTACAGTCCTTCCTTGAATTTAGTAACCCATTACATTTCCAATTAACTGACGACGACGTACGTACGTGTGTACGTGTACTAATGAAAATACATTATACCCAAGAAATTATTATTAAACTTTATTATAAAACAAAACATTACGGACAGCCCCGTTTTGAGCGCGCTAAACGCTTTATAGGATCACAGCATTATCCTTTCGACACGGTAGCTCTAATTGGAGGTACCGAACAAAAAATATCAAAGAAACAAACACTTTAATGATACGACCCTTCATAATTCTGAGGCGCAAAGGGAATTCCATTTAACATGTGAATTGGTATTAGATGGGTTAGGCTTTTTTTAACGAACGTTTTGAATGTAGATATAGTTGGTGAAAAATGTTGAAAGGTTTATAAATTCACATCAAAGAATACATCCACAATTAAATTAACATGATAGTGTTTATTATAATTAGTTAATAATTGCACTGTTGATAATACACTGATTATGACATATTTATTATTTGCCATCGAAAGTATTTCTTCTTTTGTGAGCTTCGTGTCTTTACATAGATCGTATTTACAAAGTATAATTATTAAGAAATGATGCCAAATTATAATGTAAAAAATACACAATCACAGAAATTTATCATGATAATATTATGTAGATTTTGTCAATAAGAAGCGTTTAACACGCTCGTTAATTCCAAGCCTAACCTGAATGGTATGTGTCAAGAGAGGCGCGAGCTGTCTGCAGAGTAAGAAAGGCTGACAATATATTATTATAGTTCACCAAAGTCTAAATCAATCTTAATATTATGACGTAACGGACATGTGTGATAATGCAGCGTCCAAATTATATGTTTGGGTATAACGCTATGTGCTTAATTAACGTGTTTGCGGTGTGTGCTTTTGTTTTTCCTTTTAAAACATTTTGTATTTTTTTTTAATTAAAAAATAAGTTAACGCATTAATTAATTAATTTTTATGTAGCAATATTTATATATTCATCAAGATTTGATATAGATCGATAGTCTACGATATGTAGGTATTAGATGATATTTCTGATTCTGTTTAAATAATAAATAAATAAATATCATCGTATCATTAAATATAAAAATTTGAATCATTCTGCTAGTTTCTTCTCTGTACAAACTGTCGATTTTTGCATAACATGATGATTCTAAAGTGCCTTGAAAGGAAAATCTTTCAGTTAATTTAACACTGTTTTTACACATAACAGACGTAGGTAACATATTTTTTTGGTATGATATGCCGTAAGACAACTTGCGACAGCCGGCCCTGATTGATGGGTACCTCGTGGATTGTTAGTGTTTAACTAACAGTTACAATCCCAAATAAATTGGATCTTGATTGATGGACTAATAATATTAAGCAAACACCGCACTAGAAAGTGTTAAGTGGTTTCATAACTGGTGCAACGAAATTGATGCATTGTAGGTATGGTCTGGTTTATGAATTATTATCACGTGTTTTGGTATGTTGATTAAATGATATGTTGGAATGAGTTTTGGTGTTACTGTATTTAAATAAATTATAACAGTTTTGTCAAGGAATTTTGATTTGGTGGTCACCGTTATAAATAACCGTTTTATTAATAATTGTCAGACTGCAAACTGTTTGTGAATTACGACCACAGATATTGAATTATTTACTTTCTTAAATTATTCACAACTAGCTTTCCGTCCACGGTTTCGCCCGCGTTTTCAAAGAAAAACCTGCGTATCTCCCGTTCCCGTGAGAATTCCGGGATAAAACCTACCCTATGTGTTAATCCAAGTTTCCCTCTATATGTGTGCTACATTTCATTGAAATCGGTCCAGTAGTTTATGCGTGAAAACCAATAACCTAATATTAGTATAGATATAGGCAAAGGCTCACGTCCATCCTGGTCCAGCCTGGTTTTATTACAGACTGTAAAATATTTCAGACGATTGGCGTAAACACTACAGATAATATCTAAGCCATTATATTCGGTAAGGTTCGACTCAGGTATTAATATAATTATTAGCTCGCCGGCCCTCTATTACTGTCCATATCACAGAATTGTCTGAGCGTTTAGATTTTAACCATCTTTCTAAACGATAGATGAAAGCTTTGAGATGTAGGTATATCTCGAACAAACAACAATGTTGTGACTGAAGCTTGCTTTTCTTTGTTCATTGATCGCAACATTATTTAAAATATTATTTTAACAAACAAACAGTTATTACTTATTAGACTGACAAAAAAGTACATACAAGAATAGTTCTTTCAAATTAGCGAATGATTTACACAGAAAATATTGAGTAGATTAAAACTTTGTTATCTTAGTATCAACTATAAATACGACTTAGTGTTTGGTAAAAAATTGAATTGATAGCGCTATATCGAGATTAGACAGCTCTCTCTCAGACGCCCGCCTTAAACTTTTTAACTCTCAAACGAAGCGACGGCGCCGGCCATTGTTCTCGGCCATTCGTCGCACTTCACGCTATTCACATTCAAATTAAATGCCGGTGTATAAAATTAATTTGTCTTTTGTCTTAGCCCGAGATGTTGACGCGACACGCACAGCGTGCGCTCATAATGCTCCACAAATCATATGTGTGTTTTCATTTGTTTTTCGTTTATTTGATACTGTTCTTGGAAGGTTGATGAAGTTGTTGAATATGTTCAGTAAAGGGTGGGATTTTGGTTTGGCACTTTTGGCAAATTGTATAATTGAGTTTATTATTGGGAATTTAATGCTGTGTAGCTCAGTGTAAGTTTAAGGTAAAATAAGGAAAGCAATAAGGAAAATAGATAGGAACTACATGTTCTTATGCATAAACTACACTGAAAAGCTTTTATTTACACAACTGAAATGAATTTTTTCAGGTCTTCTATCAAAACATACGAAAAAACGTATAACACATTCTTTAATTTACTTACTACTATTTATCTACCACAGATAACTACAAACTAAACGCACTTATTAAAAGCTATAGAGCGAAATGAATCGAAATAATTTCATCGCTGGATTTCAACATATCAAAACGGATGACCGAATTGTAATGCAACTCGAGTGATGACGGACTGTAGTCACTTTTTCGATTTACTAAATAATTCTCACCTCATTACATCTGTGATAACTGACATTTAATTTATCGAAACACCGTATGGTCATGCGCGGGAATCGTGAGTGACAGGTGACATCTTTCCGATTTTGAGAATGGGAACATGCCCATTTTACTAACTAAAAATTATTCAAGGTGTCAAATACATTGTGGTTATTTTGATTAAAAAAGCTTTATTGTTGTAAAGATATGAAACTTTGACATATTGTCTTCCTAATTCCTATAAAGCTCACTATAAAGTGTGTATATATATGTTCTCTATTATATGTTCTCAGATCTAAGAGAAAACCTATTTTTTGTTATTGTTGTAGAATAATAATTTCAAATTTCCTGGCATTATTTATCAGTAACTTGTCACATTAATTATAAAAGTCTGTTCCTCCATATTACTATTTATCTCAATCTGAAAGCTGCGAAATGTATAATTTTTAAATTATCCAAGTTTTACCTCTTTCCTTATGCAGCTAAAACCTGACTTCAAAATGTTACTACAGCGTTTACTAATAATAATACCCCAATGCTTTAATATCCCTTTATACCCTTTAACAGCAGAACAAAACACAAGACGAAGGTCCATCCAAGCCGTGACGGAACGGACCCCGCCCTGTGGACCTCGTCTTTAGTTACGTATAATTAAAAACTCAAACATCGACATATTACAAATCAAGATGTGAGACGCCTTTACATTGGTGTAGGAAACTAGATACCGCATTATTTTTTTTGTACTTATATTCAAACGGAACGTAGTTTATTATTCAATAGATTTAGGGGCAATTCAATTGTTTTATGCACCTCATGTTTTAATTCAATCCTCTTTCCATACATAATTAGGTATGATTTATGCTCTACGTGTTGACGCTGGGCTTAAATGCTGCAATTTTTATCCAATTTTGTGGCTGTCACATGCCTACATAAAGAAATAGCAACAACAATAGTTATGAGTACCAATTAAAGAGCAGATATTTTCACTTTATTACCAAAATGGTTTTATACATTTTACGAATCAACAAAATGAAGTGGGTACTCTACTTGTCATTTCAACAACATACTACAGTTTGTAGCAACTTTCAAGCCACATCTAGCAAACTATATCCATGTTATTCATGAATCACTAAGCTCAATTAAGCTATTATGAAAGGATAAATTAATAAAAATCACAATACAGTTCGTTCTTAGAAATTGTTATTGATTCACCGACACGCCTGTGATAGCTCAATAAAATGATTTTTAAATATTTTCTTTTAATTTATTTGCATAATTGTTCTAGGAAGTTATTCAATGATACGTTTTAACTTTTACGTTATTAGTTTAAGGGGAATTTATATAAAAATGATCTGACTAATAGGCACACTAATGCCAAAAAATATGATAATATTATAACTTATAAGCTTTGATATTTGTTTAACTTTGTATTGAAATGCTGAGTGCATATTTTAAAGTTGATTTTTTTTTCTATGTTCCATGAAAATTATCAAATATAGAGCATGTGCATTTTATATATTATTAATCCTATGCATTTTTCTATTCTCCATAGATAAAAGTCGTGACGAAAAGTCAGTCGAAAATATAATTAAACAATCAATTGACTTTGCTTCCCATAGTCCAATAACTACAAATTCAACACACAATCAAATCTATAACATCAACACTAGCAACACTGACGTAAATCTTGCAGAAATTATACCACAGATTATTCATCTAGCCGATAAGATCTGTTTCAGAGTGGCAAAACAATGAGTTCCTCGCAATCGCATTATGTGCATCGCATAACACTAAATAATGTTATGGTAATGGACAAGACGAGACTATGGATATAAGAGAAAAATTGTATGCGAATGGTGATAATAAATTACATCTGGTATGACCTTTATACGGTGTAAGTATATGGAGTATTGTTTTTGATTTAAAGGACTATGTTGAATTTTATATACTAGGTGTGTGTTGACTATAGATCCAATAGTTTCAGATATTTAAAATCAAATCTAATAGACAAACATAAATATTTATAAACTAATTATTCTTACGTATGTTCATGAGCTTCTAATACGAAGCTCTTGATACACAATATTTTCAATCATCTTCATCATCAGCCTCTATATTGACGATTTTTTGGTTCTTGGATATGCTGGTTTCCTCTTTACCTTTTCCTACAACTCTTGAAGTGCAGATAATGTTGAAATAAATGGAACAAACTACTTTTTTATTGAATTTCAAAGTCACACAGCCACAACTTTCTTCTGCTATTCTTCTGTTAAAATTAGGTACTGCATAATTATTACAATTTAAATTTATTTATTAAATAACTATTAAACAGCTCACACAAAACATTGGGCAATAAACTAGTTAGCTAAAATATAACTCAACCAATTTGATAAAACTATCTCAATCTATTATTGTTGTGTATCACTGATAATTAAGACTTAGTGACTAGACAGAATCGAATTAATTACATTCAATTGTTAGGCCTACTTTTTGAATTATAGCTTTATTAGATGCATTTGTATCTTCTTATTGATTGAGACATACATGAATACATATATTCACTTATAATACCACTATATTACATTGTATTTTCCGATAGGTTCGTTGCAAACAAATGAAGGAGTCAAGTTTTTAGTCAAGGTTAAAAAATCACGAGCGCGAAGCGCGAGTGATTTTTCCTGAAAAACTTGACGACTTTATTTGTTTGCAGGGAACCTTGAGGGAAATGCCAGATAATTTTGAAGCTCGTGTGGTATTCGGGAGATTATTTTTCCGTCCCAAATGTCGGCCAATAATTTCACAATTGAATTGAACCTGTCAGTTTGACGTCAACGACCAGAGAAAATTTTCAAAAAATTATCAGTATAATACCATGTAGGTTGTACCACGTGACGTCGAATGGTGCAATTCTATTGGTCGATATTTGGGTCGGAAAAATAATCCATACTAATATTATAAATGCGAAAGTAACTCTGTCTGTCTGTCTGTCTGTTACTCAATCACGCCTTAACTACTGAACCAATTTGCATGAAATTTGGTATAGAGATATTTTGATACCCGAGAAAGGACATAGGATATGTTTTATCCCGGAAATCCCACGGGAACGGGAACTATGCGGGTTTTTCTTTGACTGCGCGGGCGAAGCCGCGGGCGGAAACCTAGTCATTTATATTTATTATAGACGTGGTAACTGGTATAGCGTATACACATCACACAAATATAGAAAAAAAATCTTATGTGAAATGACAATGTACTTATGTTTATTGATTACTTGATGCATTTTTATTTCAATGACAAGTTAGTATATATATTCAAGTTATAAAGAGATACACGCTAAAATGCTGAAAATTTTGAACTTTTTTATTTTAAATTTGAATTTTTATGTTACTTAGTCGTTGATCAGCCGTATCGTATTGTATCGTTGAGAGAACTTCTTTCTAGTCATTTACACCTTGAAAAATAGAAACATTAAAAAATTAAAAAAATCCACATTTGAAATATCCAATGACTGTCGTTTTTAATGAAATAAAAACAAGGGACATCACGTGAAGGAGTAACAAGGAGTTCTCAGAAGGCAGTCGCGAGACGTGTCTCTCGAGCGACACTTCAAACCTGTCCTGATCAATCCTTGCTTGAAAAACGTCTTAAAATAGCAGCTTAAGTTGTCGAGTCACGAGGTGAGCTTTGGACAATAGTAGGAAATGCTGTATACTGGGAATTCTGGAAGAAGTAAGAAATATTATAGGTATGATGGGTGTTGACGTTGTTTTTTTTGTGATCAGAAATATTTATAGCAGTTTCATCATCATCAAAAATCATATTTGCAGGAGGATCTGATATCTCATAATCCTCGCTGGCTTAGTACTTAGAGGATGGCAGATACTACAAGGAAAATTAATACCTAAATATATTTACCTACATAGTAAATAAATAGGACGAAGCATTATGAAACTCTATCTAATTACTCCGTAAAAATGCAACATAATTTCAACGCGGTATATTAAAAAGAAAACAATTTACAATAAATTACAAAGAAAAATCCAGAAAATATTCTTACGGTTACAAACATTAAGGCTAATAAAACCTCCTCATGTGTACTCACCCTTACCGAAGCCTGACACTTATCATCCCGAACAATCCTTTATATTTGTCTTTGAAATGTGATGACAGTGGTACAAATTACCGCTACAAATCTGTGCGTCGTTCATAACGCCTTATCTCGCCGTGATTGATGTGTTTAAATCGCTCTGACGTAATTAATACCTTGGAATCATCCTTTATTCGTCGTTGAATGGACCCGAATCAGAGGATAAAATATAGTTGGGAATGTGAACTAGCCTTTACATGTCCATATTGTATTACCCTTAAACAATACCTTTGTACCTTAACCTTTAAATCCTTTTGAAATGAACTCTTGGTGCAATGTCGCGCTCGTTTCATTGAGTAGGTATATACGTAGACAAGTCTATATTTAAAAAATGAGTACTTTTTTATTACGTCTATAATATTATAGACTTGTTCTGAAATTGCATTTAATTTACCATCTAATACCTTATTCTAAACTCTCACATCTTGCATAGCAATAATTTAAAGATAACGAGTGAATCGTTGCAAATGGCCGCCATTGGCCAGCTCGGCATTGTTGATGCAATTTAGAGTCGCTTCAATCGCTGAAATATTTCGTGCTGGGGCATGTCCAATTGCTAACGAGGCTGCGACGCAAATGAATAAGCACCGGGCATAGATTATGTGATGTGGGGAGTAGATGCGCCATATTAGATTGTGACCCACACCAAGAAAGATTAGGTGATAGTTCGACTACAAGTATGAAGATTAATTTTTCAGTGTAAGTTTGAAAAAGAGGATTGAAAAAATGGCAACATATCGTATATCTCAAGGTTAAAGTATGTATTTTGCAGAAAGTAAAAAGCAGTAATTTTAAGTAAGTAGGTACCTAATATTATGTTGAAATTATTTATATCAACAAAAGTTCTTATCAACGTGATTGATTATAAATAACTTGTTCATAATGATTTTATTTAATATATATTTGCAAACGAATTCTAATTATATGATTTAAGCTTTTTCCTCATATATAAATAAATAAATTGTGAAAATCAATAAATCAAGTAACTGTGACGCAAAACAAAATATGCGTCACAAGTTTATTTTAAGAACGATAAAAATTGGGCATCAAATACGTTAAGAGGATTACTTTAAAGGACTATTGAATAAATAAAGCCCAACAAATCTCCAATTACCTTAGAACTTTTCATGTTCAAGGGCGTTTAAAATATACCTACATATTTGCCCACGACTACGCCCGCGTGGACATTGATTGCAATTTATTTAAGAACTAGCGGTCCGCCCCGGCTTCGCCCGTGGTATTTACGTTTTCTCTACATAAGAACCATCCTCGTACTTCAAGGAATATAATAAAAAAAGAATTATCGAAATCGGTTCAGCCGTTCACACGTGATGCCGTGACAACGCGAAACGGGTGCGGACCCGCAGCCTTTTTATAGCTCCCGCCGCGAAGCGCGTCTAACGCGGCAACTGATACACAAAAATAATCCTTATGGCATGATTCTGTATTCACGCGCGATGACTTACAGCGTATTTCATGTATAACTTTGGTGTTTCTACACCGATTTACATGATTCTTTTTTTATTGCATAGGTAATAATGTTAACTTTTTTTAATTAGGGATGAGTGAGAGTGTTGTAAACGTAAGAGTAGACAAATATAATCAGAAATCTCCGAATTGCTAAGCTATTGAAGTTTCACGTGTTATTGTGAGTCAATTTTAAAAGATAGACATAATATGCTGTCTAGGAATTTATTTTTATATAATAATAATAATTTAAGAACATTTGTGTCGTACATGATTTCTATGTAGCTTTAACCATTACGGCTGCACATGTGACGGAAGCTTAAAAAATGGAGTAACTTCTCCCGTTTTCCCCATATTTCCCTTCACTGCTCTGCTCATATTGATCGTAGCGTATTAAAAAGTATACTATAACCTGCCCAGGAGTATGAAGAATAATTGTGCCAAATTTCGTTAAAATCCGTCGTGTAGTTTTTATTTCTATAACGAATATACAGACAGACAGACAGACAGACAGACAGACAGACAGACAAAAATTTTACTGATTTCATTTTTGGCATCAGTAGCGATCCCTTATCACCCCTTCATAGTTTTTTTTAAATATATTTCATGTACAGAATTGGCCTCTCTACAGATTTATTATAAGTATAGATAATAAAAAAAGGTTATTAAAAAGTAAAAACGGTACTTTTTTTCATTCTTTGAGAGTGAGCGTCATGATCTGCTTAAAATTATAACCTATAGAACCGACTTTCTTTCTTTGTAGGTTTCTTTTTTTGCACAAGAATAATAATTTAATTATAACCTCGAATAAGAGCCAATAATAAAGGTTTATAACTTGATAGTTTCTACCTCTGTGCGCATCTGCGGTTTAATCTTAGGTGTTTTTGCTAGCTTGAAGAAATTAACTACACTTATCCTACCTAATGGATACCGACGCATGCGCTAGACAACTATTGTGTTCGTTTGATATCAAGACTGTTAGTACCTATAAATTCTGTATTTATTGTATGGAATTTGTTCATATAACAGTTAATTTCGAAACCAAACACTTGAAAGGGAATCGAGTGGCTTCGATGATATAATACCCAATAACACGAGTACAAAATTGTCACAATATTTTCTTATTCATGTAAAAAATTCCATACAATGTAATATCAATTATATTTCTCTGTTCAACTGTTTGTAAGAAGACGAAAATTAATTTTTCTGTTCAATTGTTGACGAAAATGGACGTCTAGTCTTAAACAAACATAACTAATTACCATCGGGTAATCAAAACAATCAAATTTTAAATTGGAGAGAATTTTAGATTGCGAGATGTTGATTGGTTCTGAAGATAATTGTTGGCTAAACAAAGCGTGTGTTATGACGGCTGGAGAGGCCTGAGGCGAGTGTATGGGAACAGGGAATGCTCAGTGCCTATCATTTATTTTTATCTAGATAGAATGTGTTTGAGACGAATTATCGTGTGAGTAATAAATAGAAAAAAAGAGGTAAAAATCCTATATTATAACAATGGTTTAAAATAGATTTCAACAATTGGTATAAATGAAAAGATTTCTTAAATATGTAGATTTTTCTAATCAAAGGTATGTCCAAATAAAAATATCTGATTAGCATAGCACTTGATCGTATATTCTTATACCTATCGAAAGGAATAATGCTCGTTTTAAATAGAGTTCAAAAATTACTCCACTTTAATACCGAGAAGGTAGTCTTAGTTTTAAATTTCGTTGAGTAACAGGTGAGGAATTACTTAAGTAATATTACGACAGGTTTACTCACTAATTAATTACGGTAATAGCCTCTTTAGTGCATTCACAATTATGTGGGTGAGCATGGTCCAGCCCTTCGCACCGTACCTACAGTTTCTATGCCTTTGGCGCTAAACAGTTATAGTATAACTTTCTATACTATAAGATTGTTTGTAAAAGTTTATCGTTCAGTTAGAGAGGCATATAAAATGTGGTTTTAATAGTTTTAATTTATGTTTGTTTTTCTTTCAGGAAAGCTGGAGGCGGGAGCATTCTGTGCAGTGCCGTTACGATTCTTTTTAGTAGCCACTGCCAAAGCCTAGCCACAGGCACCCACAGGCCTAGCTTATGACGAGACCTGTAAATTAAAAGTGTAGATCTATAATATTAATAATTGTAATAAAAAATATAGTAAAATCCTAAAAACGTTTCTAATAATATGTAACTATTCATGTCATGCATTTATAAAATCAGCTCTACATCTATTATAACGAACAATCTAGAAATTCTTAAGTCCAGATAATACATCATACATTACAAGCCGCTAATTGGTATAATGGCGTCTTCAGTGAAGCAACAGGAAGACCAGCCCTTTCACACTTGTAACGTATGAAATTGTACAACTTGCCCTCGGCGCTAAGCAGGTAAAGCGTTAACATATTATAACTGTAAAATAACTGTATGCAGTTTCCTTACTTTTTACTGGTACATTCGTGCAAATAAATTTAATTTGAATTTGAATTTGGTAAAATTGGAGGTATTGTTAAGTTAAACTTTGCATAAATTAAGAAAAAAATATTATAAACATACTTTTTAGTGCGGATTTTTAACAACTCAAAGTTACTAAGAATGAGGCAAGTGGTATATTATCCATTTAATACTAACCTTACTTATATTGTTCTATGAATCCAATGTTAGAAATCAGGTAGGTACCTAGTAAAAACACGCTCATATTTCACGCTAATTTCGGAAAACGACACAAAGAAAAAACTTTGAAGATGATACTTACTCCAACTTACATGTACCTGACTATGTTTTTACAAATTCGTTCATAAACATAAGTTTCTTTACAATAGTGAGCTTTTACACGTTCCAACGATGTCGCGAGTCCCCTTTGACCTGACAATTGTTGCTCTGGGGACCCATTAAATCTGTCAATTTTATTGCCAACTAATGTAAGCTGAAGTGTAGGCCAGGCTTCAATGCATAATATTAAATTCACCTGGATACAAAGAAAGTAAAATAAATATGGGGTTTTCAGAAAGTAAGAAAAATAAAAAAATATGGAATTTGTTGTGTAAATAAATGTTCAGCGTTTATATTGAAGCTTTCTAAAGGTGGGTAAGGTAAAGAGAATTTTAAATAATAAGTAATAAGTTAAGTAGTTTTCGAGCTTATCCACAAAACAAACAAATCGACAAACGTAAAATCAAACGGATTTAAATAGAATACAGTTGTATTTCACTATTTAAAATAATCCCAGATAACAGCAAAAACTATTAAAGATTGTTGAATTTATATTTTTGGTTTTATGGCATTCAAATGCTTTATAAATATAAATTTATAGAGAATAGAAAAAATTCGATCACGAGGCGGGACTCGAACCCGCATCCTTCGCGCCATTCCGGGGCGGATGCCTCACCAACTCAGCCACTCGTTTCGTTCACTATTAAATATATTTTTCTAAACAAAAAAATAAGTTTTAAAGCGTTTATTCTTTGACTCATAAAATAATAAAAACACAAACAATTCAATATTGCTTATATATAAGGAAAAGCTTAAAGTGTCAATGATCCCAACGCAATTGCATCATGTCTTTGTGACAGCACAATTAAATTTATTTTCTTGATAAATTTGACAGATTTGTCACAATAAAACTTGTTACCGTAATAAATCCTATACAATACCGCTATTGTTGCATTCATTTCACAGTTTAATGTAAAAAATAATATACTTTAGGCATTGAGGTACGAACAAGTATAACTAAATGACTTTAGGTGATTATTTTTTGTAGAAGATAAGAATGAGAGATATTACAGTATTTGAAATGTCATGTTTGTTACAACCTTAACGTTGTTTAAAGCATAATTTATTAAAATATAAATAATTAATAAACTATGCAGACGTAAAAGTTTACGTAGGATCTTGTACGATTTTCCAACCTCAAACTTTCAGTTTTACAGGCTCGCAGTTGATAAGAACCAAACCGTTTACATAATAAAAATTAAATTATTAATTATTAATTATTATTAAATAATTAATTAAAAATTTAATTATTAAAAGAACACGATTGATATTTGTTTCATTCATCTCAAGCGTCAGATTTAAAGGAGAATATCTGTATATTTCAGGCCCATCGACATGCACGTGTAACCGAATCGCCTACAAAAGCTTAAAGACGTGGTAATTTGACGTTGATTTAGGAAGCCTTTCATCTAAGATTGTCTTACGCTTTGTCTATAGCTGCGTTATAACTATAATTTATTATGGTCAAGGTTTATAAATCGTAAAGCGGCGGTTACAGCTATTAATATAGATTAAATGGCAGCGATTTTGTTTCGTTTGAATGAAGAAAATATCGACTATATATTAGATGAAAGCTTGGGGAAAAAATAATGGAAGATATATACTTGACTTCATAATCAGTGCAATACGTTGATAGTTCATTGCCTATTTCTAATTGTCTAACCATTCTCTCTTCTATTACTATTCTCTGTTCCACCACATGCAGCGTATTCGCTCTATTGAGCATCCAACTTTTCCCGCCATTTTTAATCTGCGACCGAGAATGTTGAATGAATTGTTCGGATTATCGTTCATTCACAGTGCAACGATTAATTTGAAGGCTTGTGGACGCGTGCGGTAGCGGGCGCGGCGCTGATGTCATCGGTTTGACTTTAATGTTATTTTCCGCTCAAAGTCGCGTGGGCGAGCCAAACAATGTAGGTTGGGGGTGCACTGGGTACTGATCCTCCATTTATTGTTAAAAATAAAGGTTAATTTACCTATGTTTTTGTTGGTTTGCCTGCAAGAGATTAAAAAAGTAAAAGTAAATTGCACATTTTTGCATGGGTCATAAAAATTATTAGGTAGTAAATTAGTTATTAAAAGCGCATAATCTGTAGGGAAACAATTTCTAAAAGGCACTATGAGTTTTGTACGATATATAGGTATATTTACAGTATTTTTATTTGACTTTCTAAACTATTTAATGACTCTCCACATTTTAATGACACTGAACATTTTAACCACAAACAAAATAACAATATTTCAAAAACGAAATATTATCTACACACGCGCTCAGCTCATTGTACCCCAAGCCTGATCTAAGTTATGAATGAAGTAACATTTTGCAAGAGCGGATGTAGCGAGGTTATGTCGAATTGGGTTTAGAGCCTTATGGAGTTGATGAATGAACGCCCCTCCCCCGCGCCCTGCGCTCAACTATTCGCAACTATTATACAAATCTGCATTCGGAATATTTTGATATAATTTATAAATATTAAATGTTATTCGATGTTTTGCACTAATGCAGTAAGTATATGTATATTGTAGATTATATTTAAATATTTTCATTTTGTATGGATGATTAGGAAAGGCAGATTGACCACTAGATATTTAAGTATGTTTTCTCTAATGCTGACCGGTTTTCTCTAAAACAGTGGTAAAAGTTTCTGACATGAGCTTTGAGCGGATCGGGGGTTGAAACTGATGAAAGCGACGTAAGAAAAAAAACTGTATCTATCTATTGATAAATATATCTGTCTTGTGTCTGGTCATGAATCTAATACATTAATTCTATCGAGACTACAAATTATGTTTTCATGAGTTGTTTGTAAACGAGTTGTAAAACATTTTTTTATAAGCATTAAAATAAATGCAAAGATTAATCTTCGGAAAGAACCAAACACTTTCGCAACATTTACAACTCAATTTATTCCTCATAAATTAATAAAAAGCTCTTAGTCACTTTATGTCGATTATATAAATTTTTCACGCAGATCAAGTGCTCGTGACCATAAGAACTTGATGTACGAGGCCTAAATTAATTAGACTCCCGTACCATGATGTCTTACAGCATTATTATTTCCAGTGTGGAAAAAAGATAGCGCTATATGTCGTCTAACGCCATCCTTTTCTCACACTGGATATAAAACTGCTATAAGACATCATGACCCTGGTCATTTGAAGCTTACGTGAGTGTGTCTAAAGTGATTATGTTATAAATTTATAAAGAATAGAAAAAATTCGATCACGAGGCGGGACTCGAACCCGCATCCTTCGCGCCATTCCTTCTTTTTCTATTCTTTATAAATTTATATTTATAAAGCATTTGAATGCCATAAAACCAAAAATATAAATTCAAGTGATTATGTTGATCCATTTCAACAACACGTGTTTTGAGGGATTAATTTCGCTACAGTAGTCATCGAGAGAAACTTTATTGCATGGAAAATTAATGCTTATTAAGTTTCTATGTTGTAAAGATCTAATTAGTAGGTAGATTGTGGATGGTGTGGTGATAAGCTGCGTTTTGAGCTACCTAGCTGAATAATAATAATTAGCGTCTTCATATGTACAGTACTCCCAAACTGATAATGCGCATAGAAAAATTCGTCACTGTTCGGCAACTGTCATATTCCCCGAGCCTCCGAAGACGATATGTATATACTATATAGAGTGGTTAAATGTATTTTTTTCATGCATAGTTTATTAGAATTATGAGTTTTATTGTGATTTTATGGTAAAAGAAAAAAGTAACGAAATTTGTTTTGGATAATTCAATGTAAGTTAATAGCGAGGATAAGCCACACGATGCGAATATATATTTGTTGTATTGATTTACTTGGAAAATTCTATACTTAGAACTATTAAAGTGTCTTACTGAAGCTGGCGTGATGATGGATGTATGGAAGGTTAAAATAAGACAAAGTTTATATTTAAAAAAAAATATTTTCGAACACTGGTTTACATTTAAATTGTAGAAATCTAATCATTAAAAGCTCAGTCCAAAGGATTTACAGAATTAGGGATTAACTTTATTTCTGATATCGTAGATGATCAGAACTTTCATTATGCTCTTATTAACTTTCACTTTCCACACTGCTATCTGCTACCTGTGTAAATAATCATTTTATCGGAAAATTCAACTTTGAAACAAAACTAAGAAGGGTATGTAACAGCAGCTCTATATAATTCCATACAGAGATAATACGTGCGGTTACCAGCAATATATAAAGACGACTGACGGATAACGGATTTTTGAATTTTTTGACTGACAGGCTACCGTCACCTACCGCCCGAATTGTTTTCGACTGTGTATGACTCTGATTTGACTCTTAATTCTTTCGAATAAGGTGCAAGATGCAAGTGTATTGTTCAGGGCACTTACGATTCAATGATTCGGGGTGATTCGGGTGTTTCTGGAAATACGATAATTAGCGAAGATCTGCATGCGCATTATTAATTTTGGAGTACTGTATTAGTATCACATTTTAGTAGTATGACTTATTTTTATAAAATTATGAGATAACGGTATCTTTACTAATAATGCATCTTTTCCGTTACTAATAAATTAATTTTAAAATCCGAAAATCTTTCATATCCTGTCAATCAATAGACAGGTTAAAATAAACGAAAGAAGTGATTCATAAACGCTATACGCTAATACGCTTCGAGACTTAAAAAAGCGGACTATGATTAACAGATTGTCGAGTCCAGACTTCGCAAAAAACATACCTACTCAATACTTCGTGTCCATAAATGATAAAATATGTCCGTCCAAAGCATAGAATTAAAACTCATACGGTTTAAATTATTCATCATGTTATGTCATTAATCCATAAGTTGTAATTGAGGCAATGGAGCAATTTAATCGTAAATGCATTGCCTCTATAACGGGCTAGGAAATGGGTCCATGAATAACCTGGTGATATGAGCTTGAAACTGATAGCTAGACATTGCGACGACGGCCTAAGTGCCTGAGACGGATCCTTTTTCACTGTTTTATATATTTTGTACATTGTTAATTATGCGTCAATATGTTCTTATCTTGTATACCTAAAAAAATAAATAATATTTTAGTGCAATATTAAAAGCAATAATTGTTTTAGGAAATCCTTGGACGTACCTCATAACATTATAAAACACCCCAATGTGTATAAGGTAGTAGATTTTCTGTAGATCAATTCAGACCTACATAATCCCTAATTGTTTGTCTAAAAAAATAATTTGAAAAACATTAAATGTAACTGTATTCACAAGCATGTGTCTAAATAGTCGCCCGACATAATGTGTGCTGGAAGTGCGACCATTAACTGCTATAAAATACGCACAATCCCGATAAACTGTACAGAATAAATCGTGTTATTTCATTATCGTATGACAATTACATTTGCAAATGAATTTCCGCGACCCCGGGTCATATTAAATCGTAAAACGCACTTGTCAACGGAGCAACTAGCTCGACCTACCTGTTATAAAATTATATTTGACACTTGCTATATTTACGACAATTTGAAAGGCCGGCTTGCGTCTGAGTTATGGATAATTGCGCCTGCGATATTTCTGTAACGATCAATTTTATTATGTAAGGCTCTAACTATTTAGGGCTGGTTGTCAACGTGCGATTGTTAGTTAATGTGGCTTAATATGCGACTTTGGTCACAAGCTTTCATGCATATGCTATATATCATTTGAATTGACTACTGATTCAAAAACAAATGTGTGGGCACAATTTCTCCTTAATTGCTTTTTTGCCAATTTCATTACACATTACGAACAATTTTTTCTTATTGACGTGAAACGTTCCTACCCTATTGACTACCCAGTGACGAAAATGAAGAAGTTGCTAACAAACACTTTAATACAACATTAAAATAATAAATCTATAGGTAATTAGATTTGAAAATCGTACAACTAACGCACATGAATAGCCGGCCTAAGTTATTAAAACTACTGTTAATATTACATTACAGTAACTTTATATTTGAATGGTAGATTAAACATCGTTCAAGTAAAATCGCACTCGGTAACTAAATACGTGCTTCGGTATTTCTGCTTTGGCAGGAACACGACAAAATAGTAAGATGTGTGGAATTTGTAATTAAATAAAAAACCTTGCTGTTTTAGCCAGAAGATGTGTTAACAAGTATATGGCTGTGTTATATAAATATTTACTGGTTTTATAGTTTTACACTTTTTTTATGAAATCTCGGGTGAATATGAAGTGGTTTAAAAGTGTAATGTCATGCTTTGAGTAGGTACCTATCGGTTTTTTTTTTCATTTTTACGATTCAATTATAATATTATTTAACAGCTTAAGATTTAAGAAAAAACTAAATAGCAAGCATACTTAGTATTTAATATATATATTTTTTGTCGATGAATTTATTTCTATAAAATTCAGACCTACAAATGCTTAAAAATATTTAGAAGTGTATATTGTTTTCAAGTTTACGTTCTTAAATTATATATTTTATATTATGAACTGGCCTTAACAAGACAATACGAGCAAATGGATCGAGTCAAATTGAAACGGTTTTGATCCTTGCAACGCACGCGCCCTTCAGCTTAACATAAACTTGAATTTGCATAATGCATGCGGAATATGTTAACCACGCCCTTGTCAGTGACACAGCTTGAGGCGCGCCGGGATAACATTATTCTTGACGATATCCAATTCTAAGTACTGCATTTGCAATGGACTAACATGTATTGATAGTTGCATTTTTAAGCCGACTAAAGACAGTGTGTTTGTATATAAACTTATTGATTATATTGAACATTTTGTTTTCAATATTTCAATTACAATACAATTTGGTTTGTGGGAAGAATTGAATATTTTATGCGAATGGCTATCAAATTTATTAGTTAATCTAACCGTATTATGATCAAGAGAATTAAAATTATTCATTAAAATATGGTAAATAATATTTATATTTACATTTATATTATAATTGTCTACTTATAAATTTCGTTATATTATAATCTTTTTCTATAAAATATTTTGTTTCTGTACCTATCTCCTTTATGTACCGAGTATCAATGGAAAGTGTTGTAAATTACGGGAAAATCGCATAACTCCTGCAAAAGTCGCAAACAGCCACAGATAAAATATCAATGAAGACTCGAGACTACTATTTATAAATTCCAACCGACAGTTATCAATCAGAAGTCGGGCATTTGCTTATCTGATTTCAACTACGTAATTGCAAGTCTCAGTGTAATGAACCCGTTTATGACAGGTGCAGTTCAAAACGTGAGATTGTTATCGATAACTGGCGAGACGAGGTATCCCTAATTGTTCTGGGTTGGAATGTCGGGAATTTGTTATACTATGACAATTTTTAATTCAGATAACGGTGTATAAGAAAAATCGTACAAATAGCATGATTATTCCGTTAATAATGTTTGTTTAAATGGTATACAATGTACAGTACTCCCAAACTGATAATGCGCATAGAAAAATTCGTCACTGTTCGGCAACTGTCATATTCCCCGAGCCTCCGAAGACGATATGTATATAGAGTGGTTAAACGTATTTTCTTCATGCATAGTTTATTAGAATTATGAGTTTTTTTGTGATTTTATAGTAAAAGAGATAAGTAACGAAATTTGTTTCGATAATTCAATGTAAGTTAATAGCGAGGATAAGCCACACGATTGCGAATATATATTTGTTGTATTGATTTACTTGGCAAATTCTATAATTAGAACTATTAAAGTGTCTTACTGAAGCTGGCGTAATGATGGATGTATGGGAGGTTAAAATAAGACAGTTTATATTTAAAAAAATGATTTTCAAACACTGGTTTACATTTAAATTGTGAAATCTTATCATTAAAATCTCAGTCCAAAGGATTTACAAAATCAGGGATTATCTCTATTTCTGATACCGTAGAATGATCAGAACTTTCATTATGCTCTTATTAATTTTCACATTCCGCACTGCTATCTGCTACCTGTGTAAATAATCATTTTATCGGAAAATTCGACTTTGAAACAAAACTAAGAAGGGTATGTAACAGCAGCTCTATATAATTCCATACAGAGATAATACGTGCGGTCACCACCAATATATAAAGACGACTGACGGATTTTTGAATTTTTTGACTGACAGGCTACCGTCACCTATCGCCCGAATTGTTTTCGATTGTGTATGACTCTGAATTGACTCCTATTTCTTTCGAACAAGATGCAAGATGCAAGTGCATTGTTTAGGGCGCTTACGATTCAATGATTCGGGGTGATTCGGGTGATTCTGGAAATACGATAATTAGCGAAGATCTGCATGCGCATTATTAATTTTGGAGTACTGTATATCAATAAAAATGTTTAAATTACAATTAAGGTAGAGCTTTTATTATCCTCGATTACTTCATAGATAGATATATATCCAATGTCATAAAACTAAAATTATGTCTAATAACGTAAACTTTGCCCAGAACTTAGTTTAATTTCAATACCTGCGTTTTCGCAGGACATAAACATTATAATTTATTAGTCATTCACATATCAGTACTTCCAACTACATTAGCATAATCTCTGCAAAAATATCCTGTTTTTTAAAAGCCTATGAGTCACAATTTAATAATAATAAAATACACGTTTTGTAGAAATCGGCGATACTTAAAATTTATGCTAAGATCGTTAGATAAGCACTCCATTAAGTAAAATTATTGATTTAATAAGATAAAAATATGGTCAGAATTAATTTTACATAATAAAAATTAATATTTTGATTTAGTACATGAGTAAAATGTGAATATTTATAAACAAGTGCTTACACCAAACGATTTAAATAACAGTTTATTAATAATTTCGAAGACTGGATGTTTTTAGCCAATAATACATAACATATATTCAAAGGTTTCAATACCAAGTGGAATAATACTAAACATTTCGAGTCAAGTACACCACACGCCCGGTAAACGTTAAATGTACCCATCAAAGCCTTATTAGCTCTTCACGCGCAGCAATCCCTATTTGCCTGCAAATAATATTATTTATAATACTATAAACCTACCATAAACAACGTTTATTGGGACTGTGCTCGCATTTAAGATATTTTAAAGTCTTAACTTCCACACTGAGAAAAGTAAAGTGCCAAAAATACTGTTGGATCGAAACTAAAATGAAACATTTACGGTATTGGCCACCAAAACACGATATGGCATATCTTCATCGACACAATGCGGTCATTGGTTTTATGATTATATCTTTGTTATAACTTTATCAAATTAGTTGGTTGTAGTTGAGATTCTTGCAGGAAAAGTGCATTTTAATTTGTAAAATGGTTCACTTCTATAAGTTACAAAATTCATATTTGATTCACGTAATAATTTTATAGGGCTGCTCACACTGCTTCAATTATCGTTATTTTCGAGAAACAAAATATTGTACGCTTCAGATCATCACGTCGCATTCGTTCACAATAAAAGGAAACAAAGAATGTGGTTTGTTAGGTGCGAGAATTGTGCTCGCAATACCTACCGCTTGCATTCAACCCAATATTCTTTACCTGGTAATCGATCGATCTTTTATTGCTCCTTTATAGCCGCAATATATTATATAGGGAAACGCCGTCGCACGTGCGTATAACAGATAGGAAATTAAATGACTCTCATTTAATTTAATCATTCGAATGCAAATAACGGTGCGTTGCATAACAGATTATGCAGTTTATGTTATGAGATACGTGGTGGAAGTGTGGAACGAATTGGTTTCGTATCGATTATGCTTTTTGTGTTTTAGTTGGATAAGTTCCAATATTATCTATATTTTATAGTAGACCTTGATTTAGTGCAATATGTTACAGTCACCTATATACATAGATTTTTACTTAACTTTACTATAAAAAACAATACAAACTTGTAAAATGTAACAAATGCCATTCATGCATTATAACGCGATAAGCCGTTCCTAGTTCAACGATGTACAGATAGCGTAATGTAGATATTATCGTAATTTATTCATTTTTGGGGCGAAGCTTTCCAATTAAGCAATTTAGATACAAAGCTGTAGTGACATGACATTATACGTTTGTAAGACAACGTCTATCGGGTATTGGGATGTAAATAACAATAAAGTTATCGGCTAAGGCTGTATGGGTTTTGACAATAAAATGTGTCGAGTGCGCCTGAGCGCGGTAGGTATTCGGACGAATTTACGAGCCGCTCTCCGAGTAACCTGGCCTAGTGTTGGAGATAAACACTTTTTTTATTTATTTCTTTATATATTAGCTTGGAGGTAATGTATACGTCATAGCTATCTAGCGGGCCACCTTCGCGGTGCAACGATGATGAATATGGTGGATTTTTTGGAAGAGGAAAAGCGAATATATAGAGTTTTTTGCTTTATGGTTTATATGGCACAAATACTAAAATGAAAACTATTTTCAATATTGAGATTCGATGAAGTTCAAGAAATAAGTACCTACAATAGAATTACATGAACTTAGAAAAATAATTGAACTTTAACTTACTTAAAGATTTTGGTACCTATTCTGTTTACAGTGAAACTTGTTTAATTTATCTTTCTTGCGTTTCGGAATAACCAAAATGATTTTAATTTCTTGAATATTTAAAATTTAGGTATTTAACTAATTTACGCGAGTACTTATAAGATTATTTTTTTTTATAATGAACAATATTTGTGTTGATTTAGCAATTTATCCGCATTTAGACTATACGCTATAAAGACGTAAGTACAATTATAAAAAAATTCTTGTATTTTATATAGTCTGATTATTCATTCTAGGCTCTAGTGTAAATTGAAAAACATAATATAACATAAAACATCCATCAGCTCTCGGACTAGAATCACTTGCGACGTACAAGAGTATCTCGTCGCGCGTCTTTCGATCAAACTCGTGTTCCACCCTTGCTGTAACATTACCTATAAATATAACTCAATGACGTACAAACTGACAGTGTAATTGTTGTTTTTCGAATAAGAAACGGGCCAGGTGTTGCCCGAAACAATCCGATTTTATGGTATTTCACGACATGCAACACAATATTTTGTAGTATTTTACGAATAACTGTTATGTATAGCTATAATATAGTCTATGTAAGAAATTATACGATTGATAATTGTAGAAAGTGGAAACGAAAATTAAAATATTGGGTAAGAAGAGCATTACAGATTTTTTTATTTGTTCAAAGATAATAAAATATAATTGGAAGGTACAAGTTTATGTTTCATGGGAATCTGAATTAAAATTTAAATAAAAACTGAATATTAAGTGAGTTTTATTTCTATACAATATACATGTCTATATGCAATTACTTTTATATTGTTAGTTTCCGCATAGACTAAATTTTAAAATTTTTCATTTGTGAAAATTTATCTCGCATTCCTAGTACAAATTCACCTCCTTAACGAAACTCGCAAACACTGTTTCTATACAATATTAGTTCAAAGCTCACATAACAGAACAGAATAACACAATAAATAAGTGCAGTTTGAAGAGCAAATCCGATAAGGAGATAGTCCAATAAAATCAACGATCGAGATTAGCATACAGAGTTAATTCTCAATTGTTGCATTAAACAGAAACAATCGCAAAACCAGTATTTGAACCTGTTGGTTGCTCTAATTAACAATACACAAATCGTAACTTGTATGCAAATGAAGACCGACTGGGTTAGGTAAAGAGTACACTGTATTTTCCAAAATGAAAGATTTTCCGTTTTCTTATTATTAATACTTAATAATCAAACTCAATTATTCCAAAAATGTGAAATAATAACATATAAATACTGGTACAAGTATTTAATAGTAAAAGCATAGATATTACTACTAAATATTTAAATTAGCATGCACTAGGAAAGTGTCGAACTAAGCTTTTGGACTCAGACCTTATATTCAGCAACATTCTTTAAATAACCTATGTTTAGCAAAAATCGAAGCGCTTTTTAACAACCCCTTAAAATAGTTTGTGTAGCAATGTCGTCCAACTTGAAGCTGATATGAAAATACAATCCTTATCATACATTCTCATACATTACTATTACAGTATCAAAGGGATACACAATTTTCTACTCTATAAAATTGTACTCAAAACTCGACAGTGTACACGTAGCGTTATAATAAAAGTGAATTAAAAAACAACACAAAGGGTCTCGTAATTCTGGCGCGCGACAACACAGCACTTTTTATTTCGAAGAGCGCGTGCGGGCGCGGGGGGCTTACACCTAATCGTGCGAGCTTGGTGTGTTCCACTTGGAGCTGTGTTTTCTTATTAAAAAATATATGATAGAAAGTAATACTTAAAGCTTGTAGGAATGAATTGTTTTATTGTTGCGTGTGTGGATAAGGCTTAATTTTTGAACTTTTTAGGTAATAGATCCACGTAGAAATAAAGAAGGGATAAATTGTTATAGACTACAGTGCAGGCCCATGTTGAAAAATTTATGGGTCATTTGAACCACCAGGTGACCTATCTAGAACGATATAAGAGCATAAAATAATAAGATTCAGCACTATGACGTCACTTGTAAGCTGTCCAACTGAGTGCAGATGAGAATTCGAAAGTACAGGTAGAGATTTTTTCCCCTTGTCTCCATGATTTTTGTACGGCGTTGCGGAATAATGGATTAAAAACAGTATAGAAATAGTATGACATAGATGCCGTATAGATATAATATCACTATGAAAAATATTTGTGTATTAATAAAAGTCATACTATACCTATTTGTAACGCATTGAAATAAAATCCTTTTCCGTAATCCTTTAAAAATGCGAGAGCATAGTGGAACAAAGCGAACGTTATGGGCCGATCCAGAAACAATCTTTTATTTATATCCGCTGTGCCTCGGCGCGAAGGTACGAAGCGCTTCAATGCCTGTAACAGACCCAAGGAATTCTTTTTACCACAAATTTATTATTATTTCAAAGGAAAATGATAATTATCTGCCTTGAGTGTGAGCGAGTGTGAATTCGTATGTTTTAAGAATTGATTTTTGATAATAGTAAAAATATAAATAATAACTTTTATATTATGTTTGCCAAGTATTTTACACTATTACGTAGTTACTAAATAATCTAAACTCTTTTACTACATTAAACCTACCTGTTACAGACCAAAAACAATGTGAATAGTACCTACTTCACTAGGCACTGTTTAACTTACAATATTTTATTAATAACACACCGTTTTATTTCGTATCAGCCATTACACGTATAAAAATTATCGTTCTTCCTAAAACACACAAATGATATATTTTCCTACCCTCATGTCTAAATTACTCTTAATTTAATGAAAACTACGTAGCATATGAAAATTATTATGACAAACTTACCTCGAATCTCAAAATATGATAACTCACAATATTATGTGTTTCAATTGTTTCAATCCTACTCCCTAGATAGAGTATCGGCGCGTCAAAAGCGTCGATAAAAATGTCAGCTAACTGTTAGCCTCCAAAGCGCTCACCACTCCTCAGTGTCAATTGTAACGTCAAGAGATACGCACGCACGGCTCATTTTTTGCGTTTGATTATTTCGGTGAAAATGACAAGCTGCGCGATTAAAATCTGCAGAAATTACAAAGGACGTTTACGAACAACTAAAAAAATCTCCTACCATCGGTAAGTAACTCAAAACTAATAGTAATTTACGGAAACAAAAATAACAAATTCATAATTATTTTCACAAAATCAACGCGTCGTTTTTTAGTGTTGCCAGTCTTGGATTGCGAATTTCCCCATAGAGTTAGTTGTCTTAAAAGCTGATGTATGTTCATTTTTACCCGACTGCACCAGAAGGAGGAAATACATCAGGGAAGGTGTGTGTATGTATGTATGAATGTATGTGTTTTAAAAACTGTTTGGCTGAGCCTACAGCCTTAATGGTTGGACCGATTGTTTTTGTTTTGCAAGCTTCCGCGCAGTCGGATGTTTTTTTTTAGTCTTAAATATTTTAATATTTATTTTTGAAGTAAAACTTCTTTAGGCGCGGTTGAGAGTAAATGAGATTATTTTTCGGATGGAAATAACGCTCTATAGTCTGTTGACACAATTTCCGCTACTTAAAAACAGAAAAAAAAATCTATACGTCTCAAAGGTCGGTATACCTGTTTAAGAATATCTATGGACGCAGTAAAATTTTTTTTAAATTGTACCGATTTCGTACAAAATCGATATCTGAGGCTCCCTGGGATCACAAAACAGGAAACTGGTACCAAAATTGAAAAAAAAATCAACGCCATTTTGAAATTTTCTGTTATTGTACCGATTTCGTTCAAAATCGATATCTGAGGCTCCCTGGGATCGCAAAACAGGAAACTGTTACCAAAATTGAAAAAAAGTCAACGCCATTTTGAAATTTTCTGTTATTGTACCGATTTCGTTCAAAATCGATATCTGAGGCTCCCTGCGATCGCAAAACAGGAAACTGGTACCAAAAATTTAAAAAGTCAGCGCCATTTTGAAATTCTTTGTTATTGTACCGATTTCGTTCAAAATCGATATCTGAGGATCCTTAGGATCACAAAACAGGAAACTGTTACCAAAATTGAAAAAAAGTCAACGCCATTTTGAAATTTTCTGTTATTGTACCGATTTCGTTCAAAATCGATATCTGAGGCTCCCTAGGATCGCAAAACAGGTAACTGGTACCAAAATTTTAAAAAGCCAGCGCCATTTTGAAATTCGTTGTTATTGTACCGATTTTGCTCAAAATCAACAAAGAATTTCAAAATGGCCGAATTTTTTAAATTTCGGTACCATTTTCCTGTTTTGTGATCCCAGGGAGCCTCAGATATCGATTTTGAACGAAATCGGTACAATAACAGAAAATTTCAAAATGGCGTTGACTTTTTTTCAATTTTGGTAACAGTTTCCTGTTTTGTGATCCTAAGGATCCTCAGATATCGATTTTGAACGAAATCGGTACAATAACAAAGAATTTCAAAATGGCGCTGACTTTTTAAATTTTTGGTACCAGTTTCCTGTTTTGCGATCGCAGGGAGCCTCAGATATCGATTTTGAACGAAATCGGTACAATAACAGAAAATTTCAAAATGGCGTTGACTTTTTTTCAATTTTGGTAACAGTTTCCTGTTTTGCGATCCCAGGGAGCCTCAGATATCGATTTTGAACGAAATCGGTACAATAACAGAAAATTTCAAAATGGCGTTGACTTTTTTAAATTTTGGTAACAGTTTCCTGTTTTGTGATCCTAAGGATCCTCAGATATCGATTTTGAACGAAATCGGTACGATAACAAAGAATTTCAAAATGGCGCTGACTTTTTAAAATTTTGGTACCAGTTTCCTGTTTTGCGATCCCAGGGAGCCTCAGATATCGATTTTGAACGAAATCGGTACAATAACAGAAAATTTCAAAATGGCGTTGACTTTTTCAAATTTTTGTAACAGTTTCCTGTTTTGCGATCCTAGAGATCCTCAGATATCGATTTGGAACGAAATCGGTACAATAACAAAAAAAATCAAAATGGCGTTGACTTTTTTAAATTTTGGTAACAGTTTCCTGTTTTGTGATCCTAAGGATCCTCAGATATCGATTTTGAACGAAATCGGTCAATCAACAAAGAATTTCAAAATGGCGCCGAATTTGGGTTAAATTTAAAAATGATGCAGGCGAAGCTGCCGGCAAACCTGTAGTATTTTTATAAGTCGACACTATATTATTACATTAATTAATAAAACATATTTTGTAAATGCTAATTGATTTTTATTTGATTGTATTTTCTATTCTATAAAAATCATATTCTAACTCAAGAGACAACTAAACACAATGGGGATGGCAAGATAAAACTAATCTCAGATGGCGCTGCGTACGGTTGTTCTTAATGGCGTCAGTTTGACAATCTTGAAGCGAAAAAAAACACATTCTGGGGAGACAACTGTCGATTATTCGACAACATGGATGCGAAACTGTATGCTACTTGGAGCGTGCTTGAACTCAAAGCTGAGTTAAAGAGAAGAGGGGCCTCTGTAAAAGGAAGAAAAGCTGATTTAGTGGAAAGGTAGGACTCCTACAGAAAATTCTGTATGTTTGTTTTTGCATATGTCTAGGCCAACTTGGACCTTTGAAATCAATTCTCTTACAATGTTTGAACAATTAATATCATAACTGAGTAACTTATTATTCAATAGTTTGTAAATTTATTATGTTTTTCCTCATTTTTCTATGGTAGCAAAGAATACAGTTGTGTAACTAATCTTAAGTATTTAAGTTAGAATTATTGAGGCTAAAGTAATTCAGGATTATATTTATACATACTAAGGCTATGGCTTATGGCTTTTTTAACTTTCAGGGCTATAGAGTGATGTTTAATAGTTTTTTTTTCCAGGTTGGAGCTGTATGACAAAAACTTTAACTTTAATACACCACAACTCTCTCCAAATCCAACGGAACCTTCTATTGTACTTCCACCACTGGAGATGTACCATGACATAAATAGTAACTCTTTGTTACCACTGTGGTTACCACCAATTGAAAGACAATTTATTAGATATTATTTTGAAAGGTAAATCTATAATTAATGGTTTTAATTTATTGTGATGATTGTTGCTATTTTACAAGAATACTAAAGTTTTCTGTAATTTTGCAGATTCAACAAAAAAACCGATGCGTCAGAGAAATTATATGAAGCCAGATTCCTCTTATTGATAAGATCTGCATTTGTCGGTGGATACTTCTATATAAAAGGATTTGTCCAGAAGACAATGAAAAAACTTTCTTATCAAGTTGACATCAAGATAGATGACCAGGGTGGTATTGAGGAATGTCATTGTGAATGTCCTGCCGGAGCAGGTACTGAAGCACCCTGCAAACATGTTGGTGTGGTATTATTTGCTATACTGCATATGCGTAAAGATAAAATAATATTAATAACAGAGTCACAAACGCAGCAACTCCAAACGTTCCACAGACCAAAAAGAATATTTACAGGAACTCCAGTTAAGGCTCAAAATCTTGTGAAACGAAGATACAGCAAAAATGTTATTTTTGAGGCATATCCTATGAATTCTATAGATAAAATAGCCTATAATAACAGAATTCGAAACCTTGTTCTGAATTTGAACTCTAACATGCCAATGAAACAACTGTATGGACCTGCTAACCCCATTGCGGTTATACAAGATCATGATTATTTAAAAGATACTTCAGATGTGATGCTTTTGAAAAGCCTAAATTTATTAGAAATTACTGCAGATCAAATAAGAGAAATAGAAAACGAAACAAGAAATCAAAATTCTAACTGTCTTTGGTATGAATATCGTAGTTGTAGGATAACAGCCAGTGTTTTTCATACTGTTTGTAATCTAAGAGCACAATCTTTAGAATCATTTGCAAAACAGTTACTCAAACAAAAAAAATTTTCATCCAGAGCCACAGCGCATGGTCTAATAAATGAACCAAATGCACTGAAGAAATATTCAGAAACATATGGGCTGGTTCCTGTGCAGTGTGGCATGTTTATATCAAAAGATAGGCCCTACCTAAGTGCCTCACCAGATGCCTTACTTGGCGAAGATACTGTTTTAGAAATAAAATGCCCATATGTAAGCAGAAACAGGCTTATTAGTCCTGAAACTGTACCATACATTCAGACTCAAAATGGAGAACTGGTATTAAAAAAAACCTGTCCATATTATTTTCAAGTACAAGGACAAATGTATTGCAGTGGCAGAAAATTCTGCAATTTTATTATATATACTTTTAAAGACATGAAAGTAATTTATATTGAAAAAGATGAGGTATTCCTAAAAGACATGTTACTAAAATTAGATTATTTTTTCAATAATTATGTGAAGGCTGAAATCATAAATAAATATTTATATAAAGATTATTATAATAAAATAAAAACAGCTAAAATTTATTTATGAGTTTTATTTTATTTTACAATGCACTCTCGGAAATTACACAACATTAAACATATAAAAAATATTTTCGAAGCTAACGGCACATAGTAAGCATTAAGGTCATTTTTTAATATCTTATATGTCTTGGTTAATCCAATTAAGCGCTCTATATGTACACGTTGTGAGGCTATTTTCCTGTCATGTAAAAGAGCAAGACCTGGCAATTGAGCTTTCCCACGTAAGAAACTAGGTATATTTATACCAATATTTTTGGATGCAAATAGGTCCTGAACATTAAAGCCTCGGTCTGCCATTATACTATCTCCTTCATCGCACAATTTCAACAGCTTGCTTCTCTCAATCATTTGCCGATCACTAATTGAGCCACCAAAGCCCTCAGAACAATAGGATAACAATCCTCCAGGGGTAGAGCCCACTAAAAACTTTATTGTATTTTTATTTTTATAATTGCTAAAAGTAATTTGCTGTGATTTTGGGTCACTTGGTTTTGTGATGGGTATCTCTGTGCAGTCTATAATCACCCTTGTTGGCATTTTGTTTTCTTTATACTCTGCTGGCATGTAAAAATGAACAAGGTCTCTTTGAGGCCAAATGTCTATCATTGACCATAAGTCATTGACGAAGTTCACCCACGTGATGAAAATGTTTGAAACTTGTGTCTTACTGATACCAAACATTTTCGAAAGTTCAAGATCAGTACTTGCTCTTCGAAGTTTTATCAGCATCATAAGAAACTGATCTTCAGTTGAAACTCCACTTACCCCACTCCACCTGTATTTAAGATGATTTGCCATTGGCAGTAATGTTGATAGAACAAATTGAAATCTTTCATAATTTTCTAAGCCAGTGTAAAACTTTACTGACTCTTCATCGCTTAGTAAAATATCTGCTGAAAAAAGAGACAGCATTGTGGCAGTCTGAGTAGCAACTGATGATTGTTTATTTTGATTAACATTGTCACCACAATCAACAGGTGGATCAAGGGAAGAAATTTCTAACTCTCTTTGATATTCCATTATATATTGTGGATCTTGAGAAGTCGATGGCTGTGGGCCTGTAGATGTTGAAGGCTGTGGGTCACTTGAAGTAGATGGATGTTCACTTGATTGCTGTTGAAAAAGATCCTTTTGAAGGTTCCTTTTTGCATGTCTTTCGTCTCTTGCACAAGCACTGGCTGATATTTTTTTTTGGTTCCATGAAAAGAGACTCGGTACTGCGTCTTTCTTTAAAAACTTGTGTGCACAAGGCAAACCTAAAAACAAGATGAACAATTATTATGTTTTTTTTGACATTATGTAATGTTATTAATTTAGGTTTACAGAGGCTATCTTAAATGAAAGAACTAACGTTTATAACACTCACCTGTAGTCACACTTAATGATTGATAGTCATTTTCATGAAAATGATCTCGACATAACCTCGTCGTTTTTTTAGGCTCAAAGTTTTTAATCCTTACGGCAGCTATCCACTTTCTTCTTATAGTAGGATTTATTGGGAATTTGTGAATGCCAACGTTTTTACACCCAATTACACAACATTTAGTCATTTTGATGATATTTGTGAAGAAATTCTTTATGATGCTATACAATTTGACAGATACTTTGGAACAATCGTATACAGCGCCACTTTGACAGTTGTCTTCCCCATTGAAAGTACAATATTAAACTATTATTTATGATTTTATTAACATGACATAATTTTACAGGTTTTGCCCCATTTTATCGGGAAAAATTCATTAGCTGGTAACTCCCTGATACAAATGACGCTGGTGTAAGACATAGCAATCGCTAAGCGTGTGTGCGTGCCTCACTCACACATGCTTGTAAATACTGGCCAGTTTTTGTTGCATCGGCCCTTTGATTATATACTCCCTAGATAGAGTATCGGCGCGTCAAAAGCGTCGATAAAAATATCAGCTAACTGTTAGCCTCTAAAGCGCTCACCACTCCTCAGTATCAATTGTAACGTCAAGAGATACGCACGCACGGCTCATTTTTTGCGTTAGATTATTTCGGTGAAAATGACAAGCTGCGCGATTAAAATCTGCAGAAATTACAAAGGACGTTTACGAACAACTAACAAAATCTCCTACCATCGGTAAGTAACTCAAAACTAATAGTAATTTACGGAAACAAAAATAACAAATTCATAATTATTTTCACAAAATCAACGCGTCGTTTTTTAGTGTTGCCAGTCTTGGATTGCGAATTTCCCTGATGTATGTTCATTTTTACCCGACTGCACCAGAAGGAGGAAATACATCAGGGAAGGTGTGTGTATGTATGTATGAATGTATGTGGGTGTGTTTTAAAAACTGTTTGGCTGAGCCTACAGCCTTAATGGATGGACCGATTGTTTTTGTTTTGCAAGCTTCCGCGCAGTCGGATGTTTTTTTTTGTCTTAAATATTTTAATATTTATTTTTGAAGTAAAATTTCTTTAGGCGCGGTTGAGAGTAAATGAGATTATTTTTCGGATGGAAATAACGCTCTATAGTCTGTTGACACAATTTCCGCTACTTAAAAACAGAAAAAAAATCTATACGTCTCAAAGGTCGGTATACCTGTTTAAGAATATCTATGGACGCAGTATAATTTTTTTTAAATTGTACCGATTTCGTACAAAATCGATATCTCAGGATCCTTAGGATCACAAAACAGGAAACTGTTACCAAAATTTAAAAAAGTCAACGCCATTTTGATTTTTTTGTTATTGTACCGATTTCGTTCCAAATCGATATCTGAGGATCTCTAGGATCGCAAAACAGGAAACTGTTACAAAAATTTGAAAAAGTCAACGCCATTTTGAAATTTTCTGTTATTGTACCGATTTCGTTCAAAATCGATATCTGAGGCTCCCTGGGATCGCAAAACAGGAAATTGGTACCAAAATTTTAAAAAGTCAGCGCCATTTTGAAATTCTTTGTTATTGTACCGATTTCGTTCAAAATCGATATCTGAGGCTCCCTGGGATCACAAAACAGGAAAATGGTACAAAAATTTGAAAAAGTCAACGCCATTTTGAAATTTTCTGTTATTGTACCGATTTCGTTCAAAATCGATACCTGAGGATCCTTAGGATCACAAAACAGGAAACTGTTACCAAAATTTATAAAAGTCAACGCCATTTTGAAATTTTTTGTTATTTTACCGATTTCGTTCAAAATCGATACCTGAGGATCCCTAGGATCACAAAAAAGGAAACTTACCAAAATTAGCTTCCATGCATTCCATTCATTTTAAATTTCGGTACCATTTTCCTGTTTTGTGATCCCAGGGAGCCTCAGATATCGATTTTCAACGAAATCGGTACAATAACAGAAAATTTTAAAATGGCGTTGACTTT
>JARWMC010000106.1:0-62177 GCA_029959065.1 Colias behrii
TTTTTATATAAGTCACGTTTTGCGTCTATAGTACTTTTAAGTGATTCATGTAAAGTTACGTAAGTCATCATGGTACTGAATAAAGACTGTAATCTATCATAAAACTCTTGGGGCGAGCTGCCGCCCTGGGTTTGTGACGCTATATCATTATACAGAGCCGTCTCGTCCCTCTGGTCAGAAAAATTGTTAACTAGGGCCTCACGGATTCCACCCCAACTATCAGGAATACCGTTAGTATTAATGAGGCGTGCCGCCGGTCCCGTGATTTTATTTAAAATGCCGTTTATCAGCGATAAATTTGAAAGAGTTACTATATCGAACATTTTACTAACAGGATTGACCAAAATTGCAGTACGAATTTTAGGATCTACATACTTCTTAATCAGCTCTACAATGTTTTCTTGTAAGCTGTCTTCATTAATTTGTACTGAGACACGTAGGAATGTTTCAAATGGTTTCTTTATGGTAGGTTTCGTTGAAGGTGAGTTATTCGTGATTTTTATAAATATCTGTTTACGAAATGTGTTAAGTGGGTCATCACTTATAGGAATGTCAAGAATAGGATTTTCACGGCTAGTATGTTTTGTGCCTTCTGGTTTATTAATGTTAAGAGTTTCGTCTGTACCGTAAGCTCTTAAGGAGGGGGCAGTATCTGTCGATGATTGGCTAATTAAAGGTCTGTCGTCAGGTGCAGAAACAGTCGATGATCTACTATTTAATGGTCTGTCATCAGGTGCAGTTACAGTCGATTCAGAGTCAGAAATATTCACTATCATAGATTCTACGTTTTCATTATGCAATTCTATACGCGACAATGCGTCCGCGTTCGTGTTACATTTACCTTTCTTATAAACTATCGTATAGTCATATTCAGAAAGCTTAAGGCGCCAACGAGTCAGCCGAGAGTTCGGTTCCTTAAGATTCATTATCCATTGTAAGGGCTTATGGTCTGTTATAATTTTGAACTTTCTGCCAAATAAGTACGGTCGGAAGTATTTTGTTGCCCATACAATTGCCAATAACTCTTTTTCAATGGTACTGTAATTCATTTCACTATCATTTAAAGTACGTGAAGCATATGAAATAGGTTTGTCAGAACCGATTGGGCCTTGGGATAATATGGCACCTAGCCACTCGTGCCCCGCCAGAGCAATCGAATTTATTCTATTCTTTCAGTTTTATGTGTCTGAAGGGACACACCGCGCGCCATCTATTGAGATGATTAACAACCATTTCAACCAATATGAAGCACTTTTCAGTGAATAAAGTCTTTAAATTTAATGATTACCCAGAGATCTTCATCAGTTGTTTCCCATTTAAAATAGCGCACTGGTTCATATTTACTTAAAATAGCGACAAGAACCCCTCCCCCCTCTTGTTTAATACTGCTGGTGGATGATCTGTCACGTCTAAATATGGAATACCTATTGTCTAATAATTCATGGTCGTACACTGAATCATTCAACCACGTTTCCGTTAATATTATGATGTCAGTGTCCTGTTTTAATGCATTGGTCAGTATAACATCGGTCTTAGTCCTGAGTCCTCTGACATTTTGGTACAATATTTTAAGGTTACACTCTTTATTATTATCGTTGATTAATAAAACCATCGAAATATGTGAAAATAAAAGCAAAGAAGATAAATCAAATTGAATTTAAAGAGCTTACGTCCTTAACGATAAAGCTCTTAGAGGTTGTGTTTTTACGCATAAAAATTTTGCCGTTACGCACCCACACGAAGTCGAACTTCTTGTCTCTAGCAACCTTTCTAGCTGCAGCATGTAGTTGTTTGCCAGCAGGGATTAGATGTTCACACACGTAGATGGGCTTTTTTTCATCGGTGGCAATACCCAAGTGAGATGAATTCAACTTATCGTCAGTGTGGACTTTATTGAAAGTCTTGACAGCAGCTATAAATGAATCGCGAACCAGGGGGCTAGAGAGCTTTACTATAATAGACCTGGACCTAGCGGAGTCCTTGTTAAGTTTTGCAACTCGGTGAAAGTTAACTATTTGGTTTTCAGTCAGGTTGTGTCCCACAGTGGCAGCGGGTTGATAAAATCTAATTGCTGCAAGAACAAGGGTTGCACCACTTAAGACGATATCATTACCTAGACTTGAACTCTGTGGAGCTTTATTACTTACTAAACTTTTGAAGCAAGTATCACAATCACTGCGTATACCAACATCCAAGGTTTTTGCTTGGACAGATTCATCAATTGTTATTGCTTGGCTATTTGGTGAACCTTCAAGATGGAAAGCTTTCGTCGCAAATAGAGTAGTTGAGATAGTTTCTACAGTTAACAAGGAACAATGGCATCATGTACAATCTCACGATAACCCAGCAGACATAGCTTCGCGAGGAATGCTTGCTATAAATCTTAAAAACTGTGACATTTGGTGGAAAGGTCCCACGTGGTTAAGAAACGATGAACTACAACTAGAGAGACCAGAATTTATACAAACTAATTTAGAAGAAAAGAAGATACCTATTAATACAGTCACACTAGCAAATACTATACAAGATAAAATTTCATTGAAATTTGAAGAATTTGATACATTAAAAGAGTTATTGAGAACAATAGCTCATTGTAAGAAATTTTTAAGGTTTAAAAAGAATAAAGAAGACATGAAAATAACAACTGAAGACATAGATGAGGCGTTGAATACTTGTATAAAAATAGTACAAAGGGAAGAATTCGAAGAAGAAATGGATTCATTAGAAAAAGGACAACAGGTGAAGAAAAACAGCAAGATTAAGACGCTAAATCCCTATTTGGATGAAGATGAAATTGTCAAGGTGGGCGGAAGGCCTTTACTTACTCCTGGACATTTTTTAATCGGGGAAGCACCTATCACTGTACCGCAACCAAATTTAGAATCTCTTAAATTAACACATTTATCTCGTTGGCAATATTGTCAAAAAATGTTAAATGATTTTTGGTGCCGTTGGCAAACTGAATATTTGACCAGTTTGCAACAGCGAACAAAATGGTTGAAGAAGAATGATGAATTTAAAGTAGGTGATGTTATTTTGATTAAACAACCTAATTTGCCACCTGGCAAATGGGCATTAGGGCGAATCACTGCCAAACACCCGGGGCCAGACGGTTTCACTAGGGTTTATAGTGTTAAGAGCGGTGATAGTATAATAAAAAGAAGTGTATCTAAATTATGTTATCTTCCTATCAATACAGATATCAATTAATCATTTAAAATACGCGAGTCAATTCATTTCGCATGTAATTGTTCGTTGCTATGATATATGTATGTGTATTTGATTAATTATAAAGTGTAAAATGTAAAACCTATCTGTATTGTTGTTATGTGTATAGGTACACCAATATTTAATATAAAACTGTCATAAAAATGTATAAAATTGTGTGTAAAGTAAAACAAAGCCTGCAAAGATAGTGTATTTGATAAATTTATAAAAATTTAAAGTCAAGAATTATAGTATTGTAAACAAATGTTCAATGTAATATATAACATTCAAATTTAAGGTATATATTGATTTAAGGTGTTATTTATTAATTCATACAGCATGCCGCTTTATTTGTAAGTTAAGTAGACTAATTTGATTGTTATTTGAATGGACTAGTGTAGTCCTTTGGTGGGCGGTATGTTCGGTTTTTTATTCATTACGTTGACGACTAAGACGTCACTTATTACATTGTGTGCTTCAATCAGTAATAAAACAGATTCAATAGAGGAAAGACGTTTCATTTCAACACAAAAACACAGTTTATGCAAAAACGATCCTTATTGCCGCAACAGAGGTATTAGTGTAATATAAATATAGACGTCTCTTAAATATATTTTATTATTTATTTCTCTGTTTATTCGCAATGATTACCCCAATTGTATAAAATGTCTAATTTCATCTTTTTACACAATTAACAAAAAATAATAATATTTTTTTTCACAGCAATCGAAATGAAATTCCGCTGCAATAAAAACGTCGCTCGCTTCATGGAGCACCGCTAAAAGATACTTTTCAACAATAATGAGCTTGCATGTTCACGTGAAAAACAAATTAATTCGCGCAAATGAAACTTTACTGTGTTACACCGACCGGAAGGGCGTCATTGATGAGTATAAGTTCCATCATCATTTCTAACACGACAGTAAACAACTGCAGCATAAGCTAATGTCGAAGCGTCTGAAAACCCATGAATTTCAATTGTATCAAAATTTGTATTTACTGTTCCAAGCCATCTATCTATAGTAATATCCTTTATATTTTGGAGATCATTGCGAATATTCTTCCACTCTTCTTTTATAAAAATATTAAGATCCTCATCCCAGTTTGCTTTTTCAAGCCATAACTTCTGCATTAAAATTTTAGCTAAAACAATGCAAGGTGCAATCCATCCCAATGGGTCAAATAATTTTTGTATATCAGAAAGAATCTTGCGTTTAGTTATAATAACGTTATCATCATCTATAGATTCTAAACTAAAATTATATTCAAATCTATCCGTTCCCAAATTCCATTGAACACCTAATGCCTTGACAATACCATCTAATTTTATATCTAAATGCGCTTTTGTAGATCTATCATTTGCTTCTAAAGATTGTAAAAATTCTGCACTATTAGACGACCACTTTTTAAGATCAAAACCTCCTCTTCGCAATAGTTCCGTCAAATCTTTTCTTAGTTGAATACATTGTTCTAAATTATCACCACCAGACATGCAATCGTCTACGTAAAAATCTTCGTTTAAAATTCTAGCAGCTTCAGGAAAATGATGACCTTCATCAGCAGCAAGTTGTTTAAGTGTTCTTACAGCTGGGTATGGAGCGGATGCTGTGCCAAAAGTGACGGTAAGTAATCTCATATCTTGTATATTTTCAGTTGGATCGTTTCGCCAGACTATTCTTTGGTAGTCGACATCATTCCTATTCATCCATATCATTCTGTACATTTTCTGAATATCTGATACGAAACAGATTTTATGAGTTCTCCACCTCATAATAATGTTTCTAAGATCTTCTTGCAATACTGGACCAGGTAAGAGTTCATCATTTAATGATATGTTGTTAGAACCTTTACAGGAAGCATCGAACACAACTCGAGTCTTCGTGGTCTCCTTATCTTGGCGTACGACGGCGTGGTGGGGTAAGTAAACTGCTTTTTTATTTATTTCTTTTTCAGGTACTTCTTCAATGTGTTTTAATTCTTTGTATTCTTCTATAACTTTCAGGTATTCTTTTTTCAGATCTGGATCTCTTTTAAATCTTCTCTCTAATTGCAACAGTCTTCTTACAGCTACTTCTCTCGTGTTTCCTTCAGGTGAAAGCAGCTTTTCAGTTTTAAAAGGTAATGTAACTATGTATTTTCCATTACTATCTCTCTCATGTGTTCTTTCATATATATCTTCACATAGTTGCTCTTCTTTAGTTAACTTTCTATTTGTATCAATATCTATCTCCCATATAGTTTTAAGTAAGTCATTAATATTTGAATCACTAGTTAAATTTGTAACCATTAAAGACTTATGTATAGTGTTAACTTTCATATTAATTCCACCCATAATGATCCAGCCCAGGTTGGTATTTTGAGCACATATAGTACCTGAGGGACCCTTGATTAGACCTTCTTGTAGAATTTTTGTGTATTCATTTACACCTAATAAAAGATCCATACAACCCGACTCATAAAAGTTTGGATCTGCTAAATTTAAATTGTTAAAGTGTACAAGCTCATGTTTAATACTATTTCTCGAAGGTAAGTTTATTTTTAAATACTTTGACATCACGTAGGCGTGTACTGGTAACTCAAACTTAGGTTCCCACCGAGACAAAATATTTACTTTGACTTCATTCTTTACATGTACCTTCAAAGACTCCATGCCAGTAACTATCATATTAACCGGCTTGAGCTGTAACTTTAAGACTTGTGCAGCTCGTTGAGTAATAAAACATGCCTGTGACCCTGAATCTATTAATGCCTTAAGAGTAGTAGTGTATCCATTTTCACCTTTAATGACTACTACCGCAGTTGCCAAGAGACTTACCTTATGTTCACCATCTCCTAGACTATGTAAAGACGTCATTGTAGTATGCACCTTCTTCTCATCTACATCGGTCCGCATTGATGTCGACGGTTGTGTAGAAACCTCGGATACCGACGAATCTGTTCCTATATTTGATCGGTGTAGAAGAGAATGATGACGTTTTTTACATATGTGACACGACAAAGGTATACGACATTTAAATGCCGAATGACCTGGGGCCAAACAGTTAAAACACAATTTCTTACTTTTTACATATTCAACACGTTCATTACAATTCATTTTTGTAAAAGATTTACATTTACACAGATTATGATTCTCATTACACATTATACAACATTTCACAGAATTTACGGACGTACTTACATGAAAAACGCGTTCTTTAGTAGACCTTACAGGCGGTGTAATTAATTCTAATGTACGAAATTTAGACTCTAAATACTGTTTTAAATCTAACCACTTCGGTAACTCTTCACTTTTTGTGTACGCAAATTCCTCCCACGCTTTATGAGACTCTGGGTCTAACTTCTGCACTACGAGAAATATTATAATCGGATCCCAAGAGTCGATGGATACATTTAAATTTTCAAGACTATTTAAAATTTCATTAGTGGTATCTAATAATGATTTTAACTGAGAAGCAGTTTGCGAAATACATTTTTTCTGTGAAAAAAGTCGTTTTAATAAAGAGTTAACAATTAAACGTTTATTTCCGTACCTTAATTTTAATGTTTCCCAAGCCTGTGTATAATTAGCATCAGTAATTCTAATATTACGTAATAAACTTTCTGCCTCGCCTGATACACTGGACTTAAGATAATGTAGTTTTTGTACCTCGGACAGCGTACTGTTGTTGTGCACTAAACTTATGTATAAATCATTGAATGTCGGCCATTCCTCATAGCTCCCGGCGAACGTAGGTAACTCAATCCGCGGCAACCTCACTCGTTCGTTGATGTGTACCACGGTGCTGTCATGGCTGGACTCCAGGGCTGATGCAGTGGGTTCCATGTTCAATAATTTATCCTTCAAATCAGCGAGTATGCATAAATAAAGGTCCTCGTGAATATAAAATTCTTCGTTGACGAAGTATGGTAAAAGCGCCTTTTGTTCCCGCGGCGTTATTTTAACTAAATCTAAGTGTGCGCTTTGAAAGGTTTGCCAATAGTCCTCCAAATGCTTAATTCGCGATTGTATATATCCTTTGGATAGTCTTTGTTTAGGACACTTAGATATGTTAATTTGCGTTTTTTTGATGAGTTCTGCCGTACTTTCCAAAACACGTATGATTTGTTCCGTATTATTATTCGCCATCATAAATATTATCTTTCAATAACAACTTCGTAACAAATAACGTTGTATAATAAGCGTCTTATCGCGATCAATTGCACGGGTGCTTCTTTTGTTCTTCGATTGTAGCTCAGATAATCCGGTACGAATGCGACCATATGTTGCGGCAATAAGGATCGTTTTTGCATAAACTGTGTTTTTGTGTTGAAATGAAACGTCTTTCCTCTATTGAATCTGTTTTATTACTGATTATAAATCGTAAGCCACGACTTTATAGTTATACTTAAATTAATTATTGGTGTTCAACTCTAGAACCTTCCAAATAATTATGTAATCTCAACAAGATGCAAAATGAAAAGTTGCAACGTAATATATGAGAGCTATAACATAAAATCCAATCTAACAACAATCGTTATCCAATCAATATTGTATGTCATCCTATTGCAGGCGGTCTAAAGATGAGCTTTATTACCTCTTTATGATAAAATCACTACACTTCACTTCAGCTCCCAACTCATAGTATTATTTTCATAGTAAAAGTTTATAAATTTAAAGTGATTGTGTTTGCACAGTGTTTTTAAACTCACAAGGAATCACATCAGTTGTTTTTCAAACAATACTCGAACTGCAAATACGGATTTTCTTACGAAGAAAAGTTACATTTATATACCCACTTTTGAAAAGTGCTGTAAAGTAATTCCAGAACTACTCTCGAAATTAATTCTAACACATTTGTCAAACTCAACTGACACTGTCAAATCCATCTGACAACGTCATTTCTTGTCTCTGATTGAGCGGTGGGGTTGCCATATTGTAAAAATTTACCAAGTTTTTGGGAATATTTGAAAAATGAGCACCTGCAAAAAATGCACTAAACAAATTAAAACTAGTGACCTCAAAACTTGTTCGAAGTGCAAAGCTGCATTCCACTACCAATGCTTAGGAGTAACTGCAGAAAATTTCGCCAAAGAATCGAAGTCCTATAAATCTGCGTGGAAATGTACTGACTGCAAGGTAGTTGACAGGCCTGGCGAGGGTCCCCTCACCAGCCCCTCACTCGCCGCTAATCTATCCAGTGCTAGCTCTCCTATTGCATGTAGCTTCGAAGATAATATAAAACAGTACTTTAATTGCAAACTTGAAGAAACCCTGAAAAAACACCACTGTGATATTCGCCGCGATCTCTCTGCTGAAATCTCTGATACCCGTTTAAAGATTCAGGAGCTTACAGAAAGTGTCAACTTTATGTCTGCTAAGTACGAACAATTGAGGGAAGCTTTGGAAAGTAAAACTAGAACTATTGAGGAATTGCAATCGGAAAATAAGGAGTTGCACCTTGAAGTTGGAGGCCTGCGCACTCAAGTTGGGATCTATCTTCCCGACTGGAACAATTTGAGCAACAATCACGTGACTGCAACTTAGAAGTCCAATGTGTCCCAGAACACAGATCAGAAAATCTTAAGATAAGTTCCATCTTTTAGCGGTGCTCCATGAAGCGAGCGACGTTTTTATTGCAGCGGAATTTCATTTCGATTGCTGTGAAAAAAAATATTATTATTTTTTGTTAATTGTGTAAAAAGATGAAATTAGACATTTTATACAATTGGGGTAATCATTGCGAATAAACAGAGAAATAAATAATAAAATATATTTAAGAGACGTCTATATTTATATTACACTAATACCTCCTTAATTTAATACACTCCACGAAAACAGCATAATTTAATCATTTAATTTATGTACACGAACACAATACAATTAATTACTTACGAGTTGATTATCCCACAACTTGCATCATGCATCAAATCACTCCAATATTACACAGCTCAAATATCTAACAATACCAACTAACTAATAGAATACTGATGGAAAACCAATAACATTGATGTAACGTTAATCATCCGCTAATTTAATAGCCCGTGAAGTATGGAGGCAGTGCAGTGGGCGGATTATTTCATTTCATAATTGAGATCAACCACCCCTTCCTGTAAATCCGTGTCCAGCGCTTTGTACTGAATTTCAATTTCATTACACGGTACTGTATACAAGGGAAAAGATGCACGTGCCCTCTCTTTTAATATATATTTTATAATTTTCCCAGCTTCGTCGCATGTTAGCTCAGAGACTATTTAATATATGATTACTACACAGGACAAAGACGAAGCGAGATGTTAAAATGTGATTTTTTTAAACGCCCACTCGGAGTTAGAAATCTTAAGAAAATTTGTACCTAAGTATAGGTAATTCAAGGAAAATTTCTTCTTGCTTAGACACAGTAATTAGTTTACAGTATTATATTTATCTTGTAATAATTTAATCTTCTAAATCTTTAACAATCTAATTATCGTTATTCTAATTGTAATAAAGTTCCTCAAACACATAGATCAAACAATTATTTTATCAACAGAAATCAAAGAATAAACACAAATGTTTAGTCTAAATCCAATACGATCATCAAACAATATCCGAGACACTGAGCGCCTCAGCGGACTAATTATTGGACTCAGAATTGCATGAAAATCGCATTAAACTCGCAAATGACAAAATAGTTTATGCTTGTGTATACCGTTCGCACAAAGGTGATCTGGAGACTACGAGGCTATTTAATTATCTCAGTGAAGTGGCAGATGTGGTACAACTTAGATATCCGAGCGCTGAACTTGTCTTTCTGGGGGATTTTAATGCCTGTCATGCAGAATGGTTATTCCCGTTCCAAAAGACCGACCATGCTGGGAAAGAGGCCTATTATTTTGCGACTTCTTTAAACCTTTCTCAGCTGGTTGACGTTGCAACTCGTGTTCCAGACATTGACGGCCATACTGCCAACTGTCTCGACCTTAAGATGACCTCTGAGCCAGACCGTCACGTGATCACAGTTTCCGCTCCACTTGGGACATCTGATCACTGTCTGGTGAAGTCTGTGTCATCATACACCCCTCCAGATCCTTCGTTGAAGGGAACAAGGAGAGTATGGCGATACAAAGCGGCGGACTGGGATGAAATGCGGCACTTTTTTGCATCTTATCCTTGGCGGGAATTGTGCTTTTCTACCGCAGACCCATCGAGCTGTGCGGATAAAGTTGTTGGTGTGATTCAACAGGCTATGGAATATTTTATACCTTTTTCTGACATTCGCATCAACAACAAAGCTAGACCTTGGTTCAATGTACAATGTAAAGCTGCATTGGCTAAAAAGCAAGCTGCTTTCCAAGCCTGGGTCGACGTTCGAATCCGTAAAGCTCATGATATTCGCGAGAAAAAGAAAGCCTTCAACAAAGCTTCCAAAACCTGCAAGAAAATTCAAAAAAGAGCTCGTTTTGCTCATGTGCGGCATATCGGAAGTAAGCTTGTCTCTTACCCCGCAGGAAGCAAAGCTTTTTGGTCCTTAGCCAAAGCGGTCGAGTCCAACTTTTGCCGTCCCACTCTACCACCGTTGCTGAGACCCGATGGTTCACTGGCCCATAGTGCGAAGGATAAGGCAGATGTATTTGCCTTACTGTTTGCTAACAATTCTCGTCTTGATCCTCCTAAAAATACTGCTCCACCGACAATTCAACACCGTGGCGTTCATATGCCTGACATCCGCATCACGAACAAGGAAGTCCTTAAAACGCTACGCAACCTCGACGAGAATAAAGCCAATGGACCGGACGGAATACCAGCCGTAGTCTTAAAAACTTGTGCTCCTGAACTTTCTCCTATCCTGACACGTTTGTTTCGCCTCTCGTTGAAAACTGGAGTTGTCCCAAAAAGTTGGAAGCTTGCCAACGTTCAACCCGTTCCAAAGAAGGGCAGTCGGTCAGATCCTACTAACTATCGTCCGATTTCAATAACCTCCATACTCTGCAAGACTATGGAGCGTATATTGAACAATCGGCTCCTCATGCACCTGGAAGCCAACGACCTGTTGAATGACCACCAGTACGGTTTTAGGCGTAATAGATCTACTGGCGACCTCTTAGTGCATGTGACACATCTTGTAGGAGAGGCCGTTGAGGAATTCGGAGAGGCCCTTGCGGTCTCTTTGGATATCTCAAAGGCTTTCGATAGGGTTTGGCACGAAGGTCTTCTAAACAAGCTCCCCTCTTATGGAATTCCAAGAGACCTTTGCACTTGGATTGCTGACTTTCTGCGGGACAGGTCCATACGAGTTGTTGTTGATGGTTGCTCTTCAGAGCCAATGTCGATCAATGCCGGCGTTCCGCAGGGGTCCGTTCTTTCGGCAACACTGTTTCTTCTGCACATAGACGACATGATTGCTCCGAATATGTTCAGTTATGCAGATGACAGCACTATTGTCGAAAGATACAAGTCCAGTGCCCGCACTTCAAAGGTTGAGATCGAATCTCTTCGGGAGGACATGATTGTTCGCTTAAACCTAACTCTTCAGGCTGTGTCCGATTGGGGCGATGCCAATCTTGTAGGGTTTAACGCATCCAAAACTCAAGCGTGTCTGTTTTCCGCAAAACGGAGTCCTATAACATCCACTCCGATCTTCCGAGATGTGCCTCTAGCAATAGCCGACTGTCTGGAGTTGCTTGGTGTCACTTTATCTTCAACACTCAACTTCGGTCAGTTTATTGAATCCAAGGCCCATCTTGCCGCCAAAAAGCTTGGAATTCTGAACAAGGTCAAGCAATACTTCACACCGGGACAGCTTCTTAATCTTTACCAAGCTCAAGTCCGCTCGTGTGTGGAGTATTGCAGTCACTTGTGGGCAGGCGCGGCTAGATGCCACCTTGGAGCTTTGGATTCAATTGAAAGACGTGCCAAACGTATTATTAACAACTCTCCCTTAGTTGATGCTCGACTCTTGAGTCTTGAGCACCGTCGTGAGGTGGCATGTCTTTCGGTGTTCTACAGGTTGCACTTCGGTGAGTGTGCGTTGGGTTTACACAACTTAATTCCCTCATCTCCATTCCTCAATCATAGCTCGAGGCGTGCCGAGGGGTTTCATCCTTTCATTGTGGATATCCCCAACATTCGAACTCGTCGCTTCGAGTCTTCTTTCATAATTAAAACAGCCAAACAATGGAATTCACTCCCTACCACTATTTTTCCTGAGCAATACAACCTGGACCTCTTCAAAGCTAGGGTGAATAGGCTCCTCCTAGGCAGACGTGCACCCAAGTAGACCACATCGCCGCTTTCCATCAGGTGGGATTGTGGTCAAACGTCTGCCTATCGATTATAAAAAAAAAAAAAAAAAAAAAAAAAAATATCTTTCTCGTACTGTTCGGCAAAGTTACTATCGAGTATTCCAAACAACTGATTAGCGACGTAACCTACACCGTTGATAAGGCCACGCCGTCTGCGCGCGTGCCCGTCCAGACGCTGATCTAGCAACAATCTATTGTAATGTTGTAGCTCGGAGTACTCGTGATTTAATTGATACATGACACCTTCGCACTGTGAATGTTGTTTTATCTTAACACAGATGGTTTCTAAGTATTCTAAATACTTGCGAGACACCATGTCGCCATGCCAATACGGGTTCATGTCGTAGTAAACAATGAGTCTCCAGTCATCTATTATTAAATGCATTTTTGCAATGTCGTCGAAAAATAAACTTGTATTATTTTGTAGCGGAGTGATAGTATATGAGGCGATTGTGTTTGTAAATAATGTCATAAAAAATAGAAGAATTGTTGTTGCGACGGTTGCAAAATTGTATTTTTGATTTCTCCTTCTCGTGGTTGTATGATTGTTTGATACTGTTTCTTCTTGATTGACGGGTAAAATTGATAACTTTATGATAGGTCTTTTGATATATCCATTTTTAGTTTTTAATGTGACCACACGCACGTAGCCATCACTACCAGGATGCAACTCCACCACTCGCCCTAAAGGCCATTTTCCTGCGGGAAGATTGCTGTCGTGAATGATTACAATGTCATTTAATTTGATATTATCTTTTGATTGTCTCCACTTGCATCTCGTTGATAAATTTGTTAAATATTCATGTTGCCACCTCTTCCATATGTCTTGAAATATTTTTTGGGCTAAATGTAATCTTGTTCGTAGATCTCTTTCTGTTTCATATATTGATAATACTGGACCACTGGCTAGGAAATGTGATGGTGTCAAATAATCTAGCTCCTCTGAGTGTTCTGTTAAAGCACAAAGTGGCCTTGAATTTAAGCAAGCCTCCAGCTGAGCTAGTATTGTACTATATTCCTCGTATGTTAATCGTTGCTCGCCAACCACCCTCTTAAGGTGAAATTTGAGACTTTTGACGGCTGCTTCACTAAGACCGCTCGCTGAAGGCCAAGATGGGGCATTAAAATGCCATGTTATACCCATATCCGCCACTTCTGATTGAAATTGTGTGTTAAATATTTTGAGTATTTCATCGTATTCTTGCTGTAATATTTTATTTGCTCCTATGAAATTAGTGCCGTTATCACTGTAGATGTGACCAGGCTTACCCCTGCGAGCTGACATTCTACGCAGGGCTGATATAAAACTTGCACTTGATAAATCTGATACCAGTTCCAGGTGTACAGCCTTGGTGGCCATACAAGTAAATACTGCAATGTAACCTTTTGTTGTCTTGATACATGACCTGTATAGTCGACTCCCACGTTGTAGAAGGGTCTTGATGGGTTTACTCTAGCAGCTGGTAAATCTCCCATAATTTGATGATGCTTGCTGGGATTATGCCTCCTACATTTGATACATTGTCGTACTATCTTTTTAACAGCCCTATAGCCACCCATAATCCAATATTTCTGCCTCAAATATGATGATGTTAGCCTAGCACCTCCATGATAAGTAGATTGGTGTGCTTCATTAATTAATAATTTCGAGAGACGACTGTTATTCGGTATGATGATAGGATTTTTCATGTCAGGGTCAAGGTAAGCATGTCGCAGCCTTCCCCCTACTCTGATGATAAAGTTCCTCAAACACATAGATCAAACAATTATTTTATCAACAGAAATCAAAGAATAAACACAAATGTTTAGTCTAAATCCAATACGATCATCAAACAATATCCGAGACACTGAGCGCCTCAGCGGACTAATTATTGGACTCAGAATTGCATGAAAATCGCATTAAACTCGCAAACACTTAGATCGCAAAATACATAAACACTATCCATGAACCGTTTTATAAATCCGTATCCGACAACCCTACGGATCCTGCAATATTCGTGTTAAATTACAACCCTATTCATTCGCATTTGAATATGAAATTTCATACTAGGCAGGATACTGGGAAATACAAAGATTGAGCTTCTAGAGTTCAGTAAAGCTTTTCAGGGAATTTCAGTAGCAAGAAATCCTTTTAATTGCGAATGAATACGCACGTTTATTAAAAATCTCAGAAATGGTTTTCATTAAATTCTAGGTAGAAGTGCAATAAATATTAATTTTGATATTACACGAGCTTTTTGTATGTTTTTCAACTTTATGAATTTCTTCATAATCGACTTACTTCTCTAAAGCATTCCTGAATATAAATTAATGATTTCACTATCATACGCTTTCAAAGCTTTAGGTGCAAAAATAATCAACCATACTTTGAGATTGTTACCGTCAAAACATATAAGTTTCTGTTACCAAATTGATAGCATTTAGGTACAGCACAGGAGAGCACTCCATTACCACGTGCGACATGCACTAAATAATTGACTTTAAAAAATCCTTTTCACATAAACACGGTACGGCAGCGTGCACGTTTTTTCCTCACCATATCCATCCAAACTTTGTCGATTGTAAATCGTGACATTTTCCATTTCTCCACCTGTATGAAAAATTCGGCAATGCATGTTCAAATCGCGTTCAAAACGCGCAATGTATTTCGATGTTTCGTGAACCATCGCAGCGCACGTAATACCGTTATTAGTTGACCGTGTCGTATGTGATAGAATTTTAACATAGCTCTCTAGCCCCCTGGTTCGCGATTCATTTATAGCTGCTGTCAAGACTTTCAATAAAGTCCACACTGACGATAAGTTGAATTCATCTCACTTGGGTATTGCCACCGATGAAAAAAAGCCCATCTACGTGTGTGAACATCTAATCCCTGCTGGCAAACAACTACATGCTGCAGCTAGAAAGGTTGCTAGAGACAAGAAGTTCGACTTCGTGTGGGTGCGTAACGGCAAAATTTTTATGCGTAAAAACACAACCTCTAAGAGCTTTATCGTTAAGGACGTAAGCTCTTTAAATTCAATTTGATTTATCTTCTTTGCTTTTATTTTCACATATTTCGATGGTTTTATTAATCAACGATAATAATAAAGAGTGTAACCTTAAAATATTGTACCAAAATGTCAGAGGACTCAGGACTAAGACCGATGTTATACTGACCAATGCATTAAAACAGGACACTGACATCATAATATTAACGGAAACGTGGTTGAATGATTCAGTGTACGACCATGAATTATTAGACAATAGGTATTCCATATTTAGACGTGACAGATCATCCACCAGCAGTATTAAACAAGAGGGGGGAGGGGTTCTTGTCGCTATTTTAAGTAAATATGAACCAGTGCGCTATTTTAAATGGGAAACAACTGATGAAGATCTCTGGGTAATCATTAAATTTAACGACGGTGGTATAACTCGTACTAACAACGCACGAGGTACGAGGAAAATAGAAACACGAGACATATTATCTATAATAATTTTATTATAAAAATAAAGAACTACTTACATTAAAGACTCTTTTAAAAGTGAACGCATCTATCTCGAGGTAAAGACTAAAGGTATGCCGTATAAAGGAACATGTTTCAGTCTTAAGTCAATTAGTTCAAAAGTTTTGCCAGTGCTTTTACAAGCCAATTATGTTACGAGGTAATAACACTAAAGTGCTTCTGAATGATATAGATGTCATAGTAATACTTAAAGTCTAATATGCAACTGGTTCTTTATAAAAATATAAATTAAAAAGTATTCGATACGTAGAGTACAGCTCTGTGAATTCATAAACCTAATTTAGGTCTGACTGAAACGCGTCTGAATTAAACTGACTATCGCTGATTGCGTTAGTCTTCCGCGGGATCAGCTAAAAATCGGGAGCCGATGGTCCAAATTGAATAGGTATATCACTGAGGATCAGACTAACGCCCAGTTTTCCATTAACGGATTTTCAATGTTCATTGTTTGATAAAAAGACTGGTAGCTAGATAAATAAATCGTAAGCCACGACTTACTTAAATTAATTATTTGTTCAACTCTAGAACCTTCTAAAGAAATATGTAAACTCAACTAGATGCAAAATGAAAAGTTGCAACGTAATATATGAAAGCTATATGATAAAATCCAATCTAACAGCAATCGTTATCCAATCAATATTGTATGTCATCCCATTGCAGGCGGTCTAAAGATGAGCTTTATTACCTCTTTATGATAAAATGAGATATAATACAGGATCAAGCTTTACACGAGTTTCCCACGAGAGGGTACACATCATTTTATTTATGCCCGTACTAGGAAACTTTTTGTAATAATACCTATTTTCTTGTAATTTGCTAATGTATTTTATTTCACACACACATAATTGCTCTTCCGCCTTCATTTTTTGTATTTGATTTTGATTTTGGTAAGTCACCTGTTAACTGTTAGATAAAAATCATTGCAAAGATTATAATACTACCTGACAAATTTGCTTTTAGCGAGGTGAAATCGTTGATTCTTATTTATTTAACAATTTAATATACCACACCAAGTAATATTTACAATTATACAAAGACGATTAATATGGTAGGTACATTAGGCGGCCTTATCGCTTACTAGCGATCTCTTCCAGGCTGCCCAAGGTAAGGGATAAAGAAGAAACGTACATGTTACGCGGGTGGCTGATATAATACATAAAATAATAATATAGATCATAGAAGATAGAATAATTCTTCTGTATGCGCCGTATCCACATTGCAAACGGTATAAATACTAAAACTATTTACTTAACACGTACAAATTGGAGGAATCGTGGACTCAAATGTTATTATTGGAAAGGTCTGTCATTTGAAATATTGGTGTTTCGCATTAAAGTGTCGGCAGTACACACAATCTAATAGTTCCTTGTATCATTCATTTGTAAACATTAATTTTCATTATTATTGTATTCATAAATATTTTTTTCCAAATCTCAAATTAATGTTACAACAAAACTTGAATATAGCAAAACTATAATAAATACAGTGTCACCCTAACTGTACGGGCTAGCCGTACATCCTGACTCAGCGCTTTACACGATCCTATTTCATTATGGTGACAAGAACATCTTCACCCAGTTAGTCTGCGCTCGCGGCTCGTGTAAAGCGCTCGGGGTGTGCGCGCTATATCAATTAATATCATTATCAATCATCAACTATCAAATATATCAATATATCAATATATCAATCATATCATATTATCATCATTAGTTTAAAGTATCAATCAACAATAAAGTGATCAAAAGCAATAACTTGTTTTACATCATCAAACTATCAAACTATCAATTTATCAGCTAAAGGAGTGTATGGGATATCATATCATATCAATAAGCAGCTCATACATCTCTCTTTTTGGTCCTTCGAAATATCAAATATTATATCATAATATCATTATTTTATCATCATAAGGATCTCTCTTTTTGGTCCTTCGTAGCCTTGGACCTCGCGTGTGGACATATTGTGTGTGTGATCAGTGTTGTGTTAGTGTTCACAAGTGAGGATTGAATCAAGGAAGTATCAGTATCAAGCAGTGAGTCTTTAAATATACTTTTTTATCATGTCTAACGCCGAAGATTTGCTTCAAAATCAACAACAATTATCAAATACCATCGAAAACATTTATAGTAATTTTAAAAAGGATGGCGCGGAAAGGAAAACCTTCGATTACATAAAAAGAAGGTTGGATGTGCTAGATAGACACTGGCACGAATATCAAGAGAATCATAATGCTTTATGTAATATCGAGGTCATACGATCTCATAGTTATTTCGAAAATAATGAGTTCGAGTTAGCTCAAGATAGATATAAATATATCAGGGGAGTAATTTCTAATTATAATCAAGGCAAAGAGGAAAGGCCTAAGACACCGTTATTACAACCTGCTAAACCTCTCGGTGTCCCAGGGACCTCTCAATCTCAGTCATCTTCTAAGGTACTAACTGATCAAAAAATTAGTAGCAAAACGGACGAAATGATTCGTAGACAGATAAGTTATTTTAAGGCTTTTGATCATACAATATCAAATATCATTTTGGATGATGTTAACGAAAAGTGGGAATTCGATCATTTATTAAAATCAATACAGTCGCGCTGGTCTCTAATAGACTCTCTCCATTGGGAGTTGGACAGTGAGCTTGGGGGTAGAAACTCGGAATACGAGAATACCTTTTTATCATATGAACAAAAATATAACGATATCATCAAATCGCTTAACAAAAAATTATGGTCTATATCACACAGAGAACAATCTACACCACATATAGAAATACCAGTATTTAGTGGTAATTATCATCAGTGGTGCTCTTTTAAAGATGTATTTAAAGAAACAATTCACGACAATCCATCATTATCATCGGCGCAAAAAATGCAGTTCTTGAAAACAAAAGTTAGAGGAGAAGCTGAAAGGCTTATTCAGCATCTACCAATAACCTCGGATAATTATTTAATATGCTGGGATATACTTAATAATCGGTATAATAACAAATCATTAATTTTCCGTTCGCATATTGATATTTTAATGAATATACCTGTCGCTCAACAAACATCATTAAATCATATCAAACGGATACATGATACGACCATAGAAACTATCAACGCTATCAAAAACTTAGGTGTCGACGTAGGATCGTGGGATCCATTAATCGTACATTTAATCGCCCAGAAATTGGACTCCGAGACGCATAACGCATATATCAATGCTTTAAAACAGCCTCGAGAATTAGCAACATTAAAAGAGTTCTTGACATTTTTGGAGAATAAATTTACATCATTAGAATCATTAAAAAAGAAACCTGAGATCAAGAATTCATATCAACCATTTTATAAATTAAACAAAAATTTTATCAAGACATCGTTTCCCACAAGCAATAAATTTATTTCCCATTCCCATCAAAATCGCAAACAGGCAGATATCAGTTATCAGAAACATGAGAAACGTCGCATGATACTATTTGCACCTCCAGAATAATTTTATAACATGTCTACATTACCACATGACGATTGTAAAAATCACGTTTATTCTTTGTGCTCAAAGCAATCCCACTTCTGATATCGGCGGCGGCTGGATTCTAAGACTATGTGGGCTGGTTATATCCTCTATATTGGGCATCTTGGGTAACTTCAAGCATCAAAAGACATAAACTGAATCTAACACTGACAATAATAATTGAAATCACTAATGAACTGAAATGAATACTTTGTATAGCGAATCTAAACTCAAACTAATATAGAGACTGATATAGACTCGAACAGACAAGTCCGCTCGGCACGAGCTCCAATACTTGAATGCCCGTCCGCTACCACGGCCATGTCCAAGTGCACTTCGTGAGTCATGCGCTTGCGTTCGGTAATATCAGGGGGGGGGGATCTCCGACAAATAAAATAATAGGAACCATTATAAAAGATAAAATAACGTAATTTTAACTTAACTAAATAGTACGAAAAGTTACGTTAATACTAACCTTCGTCGATGTGACGAGCCATGGTTGCTGGAACAGCGCGTGTGGACCTTCCACGCACAAAGCACTATCGTCCATCGCAAGCGCAACGGGTCGGCTGAGATTAACTGAAGTTAGAAAACCATACTGTCGCGCGCGTAAAAGTTATAGCGATTTTTTTGGTGACGCGTCGTCGAATCGACGAAGGTTAGTAATCTAGGGTTAAATATTTTTAAACCAAAAAAAGTTTTTATTTTGTTAAGCATCACATTTGTGGATAAGTTGGGTGGTTAGGTGATTATGTTATAAAAGACTTACGTTCTATAATAGACTGCGCTTTTTCACTTCACTTTTTAAAACGACACAAAACCACAAAAATCAGGTGAAAATTATTTTTGCAAAAGCGTAGACTAAACAGAGCGCGCCCAGCCGATATTGAGTATTCTCAATTACTGTTACATGTGTTTATTTACCGTCATCAAAGCGCCCTTTGATATTTAGGCTTTGTCCAGATATTACATTTGCAGTTATTACACGGGGAGCGTGGTAAAGGCTATGTTTATAGTTACAAGCTTTGAATCAATACCCTTGTGCAATATGCACGTTCGCGTATCATAGCAAATTTATTTAAAATCGACAAATCCGTGAGCAAAATTGAATGCTTTTATGCGTTCAGGCGCACAATGAATATGCGAAATATTATGGACTAGTCGACATGGGTACCCACGAATCCAGGATTAAAGTGTAGCCTTTGTCACTTAGGCGTGATGCTTTTTACTATGGGTGAAAAAATGCTAATTGGATTGAGTACGTTTACTAGTTCAATGTTTGCTAACAATTCCACTTTTCTGTGATAGATAGGTATATAAGTTTCGAAAGCGTCCGTATTTACATATGGTAGGAAATTTTTGCGGTATTTTAATAGGAGCCTATCATGACAGGAGTCATGAACTATTTTCATCATCATCAATTTAATATCGAAAAAATAAATTTTAATTAAATGAATAAATGTTACTTATTTTCTAAAGGCTTCTTCTCTCAAAGCTTCACTGATATATGTAATAAGTTTAAATGCTCCTTATAGTAAGATTTATTTCTTAGGAACTCTTTACATCAGATTTCTCCTTAGTTGAGTTATATTGAGGTTACTTATATAAGCAATTTGTTCTCAGATCTCTGACTTACTGAGAATTCTCACCGTTTCTGAAGAGGCAAATCTATATATATATATGTATATAAAACTCAAAGGTGACTGATATAGTGATCTATCAACGCACAGCCCAAACCACTGGACGTATCGGGCTGAAATTTGGCATGCAGGTAGATGTTAGGACGTAGGCATCCGCTAAGAAAGGATTTCCCGAAATTCTTGCGGGAACGGGGAAAAACGGGGATGCACGTACAAAGTCGTGGGCGGAAGCTAGTAATTAATATAAGTGCAACGTCATGATGTCTGTGATGTCTTGTTAGGTACAGATTGTACAATCTTAATATATATAAATCTCGTGTCACAATGTTTGTCCTCAATGGACTCCTAAACCACTTAACCGGTTATAATAAAATTCGCACACCATGTGCAGTTCGATCCAACTTGAGAGATAGGATAGTTTAAACATGTAGGTACCACGGGCGAAGCCGGGGCGGACCGCTAGTATATAATATATCTTTATTACTATTGTACAATACATTTATCTAATATACTATAAAGCATTTCTATATAATTACGTAACTGCTTTAAAATAATTGAAAAAAAAAGTTAGCGTTAAGACATATTATGTTATTTTTTTTCACTAAATAATTAATATGTTTTAAATCGCATTCACACAATAATATGCAAATATATATCGAAAAATGTGAATCTATACAAAGCAATACATAATTTATCTTTCCCCTAATAAACTATTAATTTGCGGTGTAGACGAGCTTTACACTTCATTAGACAAAATAACATGCAGAACTGATGCAATTAAAGCTATTTTTATTTGACTTATTAAAAAGTCCCAAACAATATACAACAAAAAACCGATTCGTAAAATGTTCACAAAGTTGGAATGCATTTGATGAATTTCGCATTAAATGAATATGGAGTTTATTAAATTCTCGTGTTGGCTGATATGGAATCCGGGGAAATAAACCCCGGCAAATGTTACGGTCAAAGTGTAGTTTATTAACTTGTTTAATATTTGTATAACAGGTAAATATTGTTTTGTTTTTAAGATTATATTGGTTATTAGGGCATTGTTTAAATGTTATTTTATAATATTGGAAGCCAATTGTTTTAGATAGATGTAACCTGATAAATTAAGGTGTTTATTGTGTAAAAGTTTTACCGAAATAAATAATAATAAAACACACAAGAAGGTTCTTTTATTTCATCCATTTCTATTTTAATTTGATTCTGTATAAAATGTCTAATTTCATCTTTTTACACAATTAACAAAAAATAATAATATTTTTTTTCACAGCAATCGAAATGAAATTCCGCTGCAATAAAAACGTCGCTCGCTTCATGGAGCACCGCTAAAAGATACTTTTCAACAATAATGAGCTTGCATGTTCACGTGAAAAACAAATTAATTCGCGCAAATGAAACTTTACTGTGTTACACCGACCGGAAGGGCGTCATTGAAAGCCCTTTGACATCGCGCGTTGTCAATATTTTCACAAAAACATGCATCTTAAGCCGGCTACTCACGTACCTGCCTCTGGGGCAATATTGAAACAATCTCTGTTGGACGGTGGTCGGAGCAATTTTTCTATTCTCTAAGTTGCCCCTGCTTGCCTATACACATCACAATCAAGGAGCCAATTAAGGGTCCAATTACAAACTTGCCCCTGCTGCAGGTACGTGAGTAGCCGGCTTTATACGTTGAACTTTGTATTTTATGAGAATATTCTTTTAGCTTTGAAAATTAAGAATTTTTTTGATCTTTTGTTTTACTCGCGTGGTCTTGCGAGAAAATGACACTCTATATTATTAAGTGCAAAAATTAACTTTTGTTCCTTTAATGTAGAAAGAAAGATGATTAATTCAGTTTTTAATATCACCTTTTATCGTTTATGAAAGAATCAAATTAAAATAGAAATGGATGAAATAAAAGAACCTTCTTGTGTGTTTTATTATTATTTATTTCGGTAAAACTTTTACACAATAAACACCATAATTTATCAGGATACATCTATCTAAAACAATTGGCTTCCAATATTATAAAATAACATTTAAACAATGCCCTAATAACCAATATAATCTTAAAAACAAAACAATATTTACCTGTTGTACAAATATTAAACAAGTTAATAAACTACACTTTGACCGTAACATTTGCCGGGGTTTATTTCCCCGGATTCCATATCAGCCAACACGAGAATTTAATAAACTCCATATTCATTTAATGCGAAATTCATCAAATGCATTCCAACTTTGTGAACATTTTACGAATCGGTTTTTTGTTGTATATTGTTTGGGACTTTTTAATAAGTCAAATAAAAATAGCTTTAATTGCATCAGTTCTGCATGTTATTTTGTCTAATGAAGTGTAAAGCTCGTCTACACCGCAAATTAATAGTTTATTAGGGGAAAGATAAATTATGTATTGCTTTGTATAGATTCACATTTTTCGATATATATTTGCATATTATTGTGTGAATGCGATTTAAAACATATTAATTATTTAGTGAAAAAAAATAACATAATATGTCTTAACGCTAACTTTTTTTTTCAATTATTTTAAAGCAGTTACGTAATTATATAGAAATGCTTTATAGTATATTAGATAAATGTATTGTACAATAGTAATAAAGATATATTATATACTAGCGGTCCGCCCCGGCTTCGCCCGTGGTACCTACATGTTTAAACTATCCTATCTCTCAAGTTGGATCGAACTGCACATGGTGTGCGAATTTTATTATAACCGGTTAAGTGGTTTAGGAGTCCATTGAGGACAAACATTGTGACACGAGATTTATATATATTAAGATTGTACAATCTGTACCTAACAAGACATCACAGACATCATGACGTTGCACTTATATTAATTACTAGCTTCCGCCCACGACTTTGTACGTGCATCCCCGTTTTTCCCCGTTCCCGCAAGAATTTCGGGAAATCCTTTCTTAGCGGATGCCTACGTCCTAACATCTACCTGCATGCCAAATTTCAGCCCGATACGTCCAGTGGTTTGGGCTGTGCGTTGATAGATCACTATATCAGTCACCTTTGAGTTTTATATATATATATATAGATTTGCCTCTTCAGAAACGGTGAGAATTCTCAGTAAGTCAGAGATCTGAGAACAAATTGCTTATATAAGTAACCTCAATATAACTCAACTAAGGAGAAATCTGATGTAAAGAGTTCCTAAGAAATAAATCTTACTATAAGGAGCATTTAAACTTATCTTACTATAAGGAGCATTTAAACTTATTGATTTTATCATAAAGAGGTAATAAAGCTCATCTTTAGACCGCCTGCAATAGGATGACATACAATATTGATTGGATAACGATTGTTGTTAGATTGGATTTTATGTTATAGCTCTCATATATTACGTTGCAACTTTTCATTTTGCATCTTGTTGAGATTACATAATTATTTGGAAGGTTCTAGAGTTGAACACCAATAATTAATTTAAGTATAACTATAAAGTCGTGGCTTACGATTTATATCCTGTAAATCTCCAATATTTATCTAGCTACCAGTCTTTTTATGAAACAAAGAACGTTGAAAATATTTTAATGGAAAACTGGGCGTTAGTCTGATCCTCTGTGATATATTCAATTTTAACCATCGGCTCCCGATTTTTAGCTGATCCCGCGGAAGACTAACGCAATCAGCGATAGTCAGTTTAATTCAGACGCGTTTCAGTCAGACCTAAATTAAGTTTATGAATTCACAGAGCTGTACTCTATGTTTCGAATACTTTTTAATTTATATTTTTATAAAGAACCAGTTGCATATTAGACTTTAAGTATTATTATGATATTTATATCATTCAGAAGCAATTTAGGGTTATTACCTCGTAATATAATTGGCTTGTAAAAGCACTGGCAAAACTTTTGAACTAATTGACTCAAGACTGAAACATGTTCCTTTATACGGCATACCTTTACCTCGAGATTGTTGCGTTCACTTTTAAAAGAGTTTCTCTTTAATGTAAGGGGAGCTTGTTTAGAAGACCTTCGTGCCAAACCCTATCGAAAGCCTTTGAGATATCCAAAGAGACCGCAAGGGCCTCTCCGAATTCCTCAACGGCCTCTCCTACAAGATGTGTCACATGCACTAAGAGGTCGCCAGTAGATCTATTACGCCTAAAACCGTACTGGTGGTCATTCAACAGGTCGTTGGCTTCCAGGTGCATGAGGAGCCGATTGTTCAATATACGCTCCATAGTCTTGCAGAGTATGGAGGTTATTGAAATCGGACGATAGTTAGTAGGATCTGACCGACTGCCCTTCTTTGGAACGGGTTGAACGTTGGCAAGCTTCCAACTTTTTGGGACAACTCCAGTTTTCAACGAGAGGCGAAACAAACGTGTCAGGATAGGAGAAAGTTCAGGAGCACAAGTTTTTAAGACTACGGCTGGTATTCCGTCCGGTCCATTGGCTTTATTCTCGTCGAGGTTGCGTAGCGTTTTAAGGACTTCCTTGTTCGTGATGCGGATGTCAGGCATATGAACGCCACGGTGTTGAATTGTCGGTGGAGCAGTATTTTTAGGAGGATCAAGACGAGAATTGTTAGCAAACAGTAAGGCAAATACATCTGCCTTATCCTTCGCACTATGGGCCAGTGAACCATCGGGTCTCAGCAACGGTGGTAGAGTGGGACGGCAAAAGTTGGACTCGACCGCTTTGGCTAAGGACCAAAAAGCTTTGCTTCCTGCGGGGTAAGAGACAAGCTTACTTCCGATATGCCGCACATGAGCAAAACGAGCTCTTTTTTGAATTTTCTTGCAGGTTTTGGAAGCTTTGTTGAAGGCTTTCTTTTTCTCGCGAATATCATGAGCTTTACGGATTCGAGCGTCGACCCAGGCTTGGAAAGCAGCTTGCTTTTTAGCCAATGCAGCTTTACATTGTACATTGAACCAAGGTCTAGCTTTGTTGTTGATGCGAATGTCAGAAAAAGGTATAAAATATTCCATAGCCTGTTGAATCACACCAACAACTTTATCCGCACAGCTCGATGGGTCTGCGGTAGAAAAGCACAATTCCCGCCAAGGATAAGATGCAAAAAAGTGCCGCATTTCATCCCAGTCCGCCGCTTTGTATCGCCATACTCTCCTTGTTCCCTTCAACGAAGGATCTGGAGGGGTGTATGATGACACAGACTTCACCAGACAGTGATCAGATGTCCCAAGTGGAGCGGAAACTGTGATCACGTGACGGTCTGGCTCAGAGGTCATCTTAAGGTCGAGACAGTTGGCAGTATGGCCGTCAATGTCTGGAACACGAGTTGCAACGTCAACCAGCTGAGAAAGGTTTAAAGAAGTCGCAAAATAATAGGCCTCTTTCCCAGCATGGTCGGTCTTTTGGAACGGGAATAACCATTCTGCATGACAGGCATTAAAATCCCCCAGAAAGACAAGTTCAGCGCTCGGATATCTAAGTTGTACCACATCTGCCACTTCACTGAGATAATTAAATAGCCTCGTAGTCTCCAGATCACCTTTGTGCGAACGGTATACACAAGCATAAACTATTTTGTCATTTGCGAGTTTAATGCGATTTTCATGCAATTCTGAGTCCAATAATTAGTCCGCTGAGGCGCTCAGTGTCTCGGATATTGTTTGATGATCGTATTGGATTTAGACTAAACATTTGTGTTTATTCTTTGATTTCTGTTGATAAAATAATTGTTTGATCTATGTGTTTGAGGAACTCATCATCAGAGAAATCATCAGAGTAGGGGGAAGGCTGCGACATGCTTACCTTGACCCTGACATGAAAAATCCTATCATCATACCGAATAACAGTCGTCTCTCGAAATTATTAATTAATGAAGCACACCAATCTACTTATCATGGAGGTGCTAGGCTAACATCATCATATTTGAGGCAGAAATATTGGATTATGGGTGGCTATAGGGCTGTTAAAAAGATAGTACGACAATGTATCAAATGTAGGAGGCATAATCCCAGCAAGCATCATCAAATTATGGGAGATTTACCAGCTGCTAGAGTAAACCCATCAAGACCCTTCTACAACGTGGGAGTCGACTATACAGGTCATGTATCAAGACAACAAAAGGTTACATTGCAGTATTTACTTGTATGGCCACCAAGGCTGTACACCTGGAACTGGTATCAGATTTATCAAGTGCAAGTTTTATATCAGCCCTGCGTAGAATGTCAGCTCGCAGGGGTAAGCCTGGTCACATCTACAGTGATAACGGCACTAATTTCATAGGAGCAAATAAAATATTACAGCAAGAATACGATGAAATACTCAAAATATTTAACACACAATTTCAATCAGAAGTGGCGGATATGGGTATAACATGGCATTTTAATGCCCCATCTTGGCCTTCAGCGAGCGGTCTTAGTGAAGCAGCCGTCAAAAGTCTCAAATTTCACCTTAAGAGGGTGGTTGGCGAGCAACGATTAACATACGAGGAATATAGTACAATACTAGCTCAGCTGGAGGCTTGCTTAAATTCAAGGCCACTTTGTGCTTTAACAGAACACTCAGAGGAGCTAGATTATTTGACACCATCACATTTCCTAGCCAGTGGTCCAGTATTATCAATATATGAAACAGAAAGAGATCTACGAACAAGATTACATTTAGCCCAAAAAATATTTCAAGACATATGGAAGAGGTGGCAACATGAATATTTAACAAATTTATCAACGAGATGCAAGTGGAGACAATCAAAAGATAATATCAAATTAAATGACATTGTAATCATTCACGACAGCAATCTTCCCGCAGGAAAATGGCCTTTAGGGCGAGTGGTGGAGTTGCATCCTGGTAGTGATGGCTACGTGCGTGTGGTCACATTAAAAACTAAAAATGGATATATCAAAAGACCTATCATAAAGTTATCAATTTTACCCGTCAATCAAGAAGAAACAGTATCAAACAATCATACAACCACGAGAAGGAGAAATCAAAAATACAATTTTGCAACCGTCGCAACAACAATTCTTCTATTTTTTATGACATTATTTACAAACACAATCGCCTCATATACTATCACTCCGCTACAAAATAATACAAGTTTATTTTTCGACGACATTGCAAAAATGCATTTAATAATAGATGACTGGAGACTCATTGTTTACTACGACATGAACCCGTATTGGCATGGCGACATGGCGTCTCGCAAGTATTTAGAATACTTAGAAACCATCTGTGTTAAGATAAAACAACATTCACAGTGCGAAGGTGTCATGTATCAATTAAATCACGAGTACTCCGAGCTACAACATTACAATAGATTGTTGCTAGATCAGCGTCTGGACGGGCACGCGCGCAGACGGCGTGGCCTTATCAACGGTGTAGGTTACGTCGCTAATCAGTTGTTTGGAATACTCGATAGTAACTTTGCCGAACAGTACGAGAAAGATATTTTTTTTTTTTTTTTTTTTTTTTTTATAATCGATAGGCAGACGTTTGACCACAATCCCACCTGATGGAAAGCGGCGATGTGGTCTACTTGGGTGCACGTCTGCCTAGGAGGAGCCTATTCACCCTAGCTTTGAAGAGGTCCAGGTTGTATTGCTCAGGAAAAATAGTGGTAGGGAGTGAATTCCATTGTTTGGCTGTTTTAATTATGAAAGAAGACTCGAAGCGACGAGTTCGAATGTTGGGGATATCCACAATGAAAGGATGAAACCCCTCGGCACGCCTCGAGCTACGATTGAGGAATGGAGATGAGGGAATTAAGTTGTGTAAACCCAACGCACACTCACCGAAGTGCAACCTGTAGAACACCGAAAGACATGCCACCTCACGACGGTGCTCAAGACTCAAGAGTCGAGCATCAACTAAGGGAGAGTTGTTAATAATACGTTTGGCACGTCTTTCAATTGAATCCAAAGCTCCAAGGTGGCATCTAGCCGCGCCTGCCCACAAGTGACTGCAATACTCCACACACGAGCGGACTTGAGCTTGGTAAAGATTAAGAAGCTGTCCCGGTGTGAAGTATTGCTTGACCTTGTTCAGAATTCCAAGCTTTTTGGCGGCAAGATGGGCCTTGGATTCAATAAACTGACCGAAGTTGAGTGTTGAAGATAAAGTGACACCAAGCAACTCCAGACAGTCGGCTATTGCTAGAGGCACATCTCGGAAGATCGGAGTGGATGTTATAGGACTCCGTTTTGCGGAAAACAGACACGCTTGAGTTTTGGATGCGTTAAACCCTACAAGATTGGCATCGCCCCAATCGGACACAGCCTGAAGAGTTAGGTTTAAGCGAACAATCATGTCCTCCCGAAGAGATTCGATCTCAACCTTTGAAGTGCGGGCACTGGACTTGTATCTTTCGACAATAGTGCTGTCATCTGAAGAAATTATTTAAGAATAATATGATTTTTACCAAATTTATCTACTTATGGATTAAATTATAAATTTTTAAATTTAGGTCAAATTTTAATAAAAACTGTTGATTTAGGGTGAAGAGAGTTGTATAGAGGACAAGGAATATTTATAATTTTAAAAAATAATTCAATTATTATAAATTATTGTCAAATAAACAATTATAAAATTTATTTATATAGATTTATTTTATGGATGTTATTTATAACTATATATTTATTAATAATTATTTATTTAAATAGCTTAAAAAGAGTTTAATATTGAAGATATTAAGGTGATTATATAAATCTTTAAATATTTATAAAAATATAAAATTTTATTTTTACATTGAAAATGTAAAGTTTTAAATAAACTATATAAATATATAAGAAATATTAATGATTTTAATCACTATAAATTAAGTTAGCAGCTTAATATTAAATATTTCTTAATTGGAATATAAATTCATTAATATCATTAACAGTGAAATACCTCTATTTTGGTTTCAATTAATTTATTTAAATAAGGAGTTATTACTCAAACTTTTAAGTCGAAATTAAATGCAATATTTGCTTCTTATTTAAGAAAAATTATTTATATAATATTTTTTGAATGCAAATCAAAAGTTTTTTTTAAACTATAATCCTAATAAGTTCAATTTAATATTTTTTGATTTCATTCATGAAATAATCCAATTAATAATATAATAATAAAAAATGATGATGAGTAAAATCAAGAATTTATATTAGTTATTATAAAAGTTGGAATGATAGGGAAAATTAATGCAATTTCTACATCAAAAATTAAAAAAATAATTGTAATTAGAAAAAAATGTAAGGAAAAAGGAATTCGAGGTAGTGATTTTGGGTCAAATCCACATTCAAAAGGAGAACATTTTTCTCGATCTGATAAAGATTTTTTTGAGAGAATTATTGAAATTAATATAAATAAATTTGATACAAAAAAAAATAATATGGAAATTAATAATAAAATTTTAATTATTTATATTAAAATTATTAAACTTTTTGATTGGAAGTCAAATATACTATATATATTATATAAATAATTAATTACCTCATCAATAAATAGAAATGTAAAGGAATAATCAAACTACATCTACAAAATGTCAGTATCAAGCTGCAGCTTCAAATCCAAAGTGATGATTTCTGGAAAAATGTGAAGATAAATGGCGAATAAAACATGTTAAAAGAAAAATAGTTCCAATAATTACATGTAAACCATGAAATCCGGTTGTTATAAAAAATGTTGAACCGTAAATTCTATCTGAAATGGAAAATGAAGCTTCATAATATTCATAAGCCTGAAGAATAGAAAAATAAAATCCTAATAAAATAGTAATTAATAAACTTTGAGATATTTGTGAAAAATTATTGTTTATAATTGCATGATGAGCTCATGTAACAGTTAATCCTGATGTGTAGTGTTTAATAAAGGAATTTGAAATGGATTAAAGGGGGTAATATTTATAGGTGGTCATATAGTTCCAATTTCAATATTAGGTGCTAAACTTCTATGAAAAAAAGCTCAAAAAAATGAAATAAAAAAAAAATTTCAGAGATAATAAATAATAATATTCCTCAACGTAAACCTTTTGATACTAAAATAGTATGTTTTCCTTGATAAGTTCCTTCTCGACAAATATCTCGTCATCATTGGTATATAGTCAAAATAATAATGATATAGCCAAGAATTAATAAATTTATATTAAAATTATGGAATCATTTTACTAAACCAGTAACTAAAGTTATAGTTCCAATAGCTCCTGTTAGAGGTCAAGGACTATAATCTACTAAGTGGAATGGATGATTATGAAAATTATTTGACATTAATTTGTTTCTCTAGAATATAAGGTTCTTAGAATTGAAATAACATAGGATTGAATAACTGCAACAGCACTTTCTAATGTTAATAAAATAATTTGAGTTATAATTAAAAAAATTAATAAATAATTATTTAAAATATTACCAGTATTACTTAATAATGTCAATAATAAATGACCTGCAATTATGTTTGCAGTAAGACGAATAGCTAAAGTTCCAGGACGAATTAAATTTCTAATTGTTTCAATTAAAACTATAAAAGGTATTAAGATAGTTGGTGTTCCTTGGGGAATTATGTGAATAAATATATATTTTGTATTATTAATTCATCCAAATAGTATAAATCTAATTCATAAAGATAAAGATAAAGATAAAGAAATAGTAAGATGACTTGTTCTAGTAAAAATGTAAGGAAATAGTCCTAAAAAATTATTAAAAAGAATATATGAAAATAATGAAATAAAAATGAAAGTTGATCCTTTATTATTTTTTATGTTAAGTAAAATTTTAAATTCATTATGAAGATTTATAATTACAAATTTTCAAAAAAAAAAATGACGATTAGGTAATAATCAAAATGAAAAAGGAATAAATATTAAACCTAATATTGTTCTAATTCAATTAATTGATAAATTTAATAAATTTGTAGATGGGTCAAAAATTGAAAATAAATTATTTATCATTTTCAATTAAAAAATTTTTTTTTAAAATTTTTAAATTTATTATTCTTATTATTTATATTTAAATTAAAAAAAAATATAATAATTCATAATATTATATATAATAAAAATACATAAAAAAAAATAAAATAAAATAATCAATTAATAGGTATTATTTGAGGAATAAAAGAATATTACAATGTAATAATTTAAATTTGACATATTTATGTTATTAATTTAACTAATTCTTTCATTAGAAGTAATTGCTAATTTACTATATATTGGTTTAAGAGACCATTACTTGCTTTCAGTCATCTAATGAATAATTATTAATTCAATTAATGAAATTTTTTATAGAAATTCTTTCAATTACAATAGGTATAAATCTATGATTTGCTCCACAGATTTCTGAACATTGTCCAAAAAAAATTCCTGGTCGATTGATAAAAAAATTAGTTTGATTTAATCGACCAGGATTTGCATCTACTTTAACTCCTAAAGAAGGAATAGTTCAAGAATGAATTACATCTGTTGCTGTCACTAAAATACGAATTTGATTATTTATAGGTAAAATAATTCGATTATCTACATCTAATAATCGGAATTTATTTAAGGAATCATTATTATTAATTATATAGGAATCAAATTCAATAAATTAAATAATACTAAAAGTCCTCCTAAAAAAATTAGGAAAAGAATATATGAAAATCAATAAGTATTTAAAAATAAACCAATAAATAATGAAATAATTAAAGTTTGAAATAAAATAAATAAACCTATTGTTAAAGGATGTTTAATAAAAAATATAAAAAAGGATAAAATAATTAAAATTAAAGAAATAAAAAATTTTAGGATTTCAAAGAATAGTTTAATAAAAATAATAATTTTGGAGATTATTGATAAGAATAAATTCTTTTCTTTGAAGTTTTTAAATAAAAAATTATTTTTGGTTTACAAGACCAATGTTTTGAGTTTAAACTATAAAAACAAATGATAATATGTTTTTTAGTAATATTTTTTTTAGGAAATATAATTTTTGTAAGAAAGCACAAACATTTATTAATTGTTTTATTGAGATTAGAATTTATTGTTTTAAGAATTTATTTAATAATAGTTATTTATTTTATAATATTAAATTATAATATATATATATTAATGGTATTTTTAGTTTTTAGAGTTTGTGAAGGGGCTTTAGGTTTATCAATTTTAGTTTCAATAATTCGTACTTATGGTAATGATTATTTTCAAAGATATAATTTATTATGATAAAATTTTTTATTTACATTATTTTTATAATTCCTTTATGTTTAATAAAAAATATATTTTGAATGGTTCAAATAATGTTATTTTTTTTGATGATGTTATTTATAATATTTACAGTTAATATTATAAATTTTAGAAATTTAAGTTATATATTGGGTATAGATATGATTTCTTTTGGTTTAATTTTATTGAGAATTTGAATTTGTTCTTTAATAATTATATCTAGAGAAAATCTTATAAAAACAAATTATTATAAAAATTTATTTTTATTAAATATTATTTTCTTGTTAATTATACTATATTTAACTTTTTCAGTAATAAGAATTTTTATGTTTTATTTATTTTTTGAAGGTAGATTAATTCCTACTTTAATTTTAATTTTGGGTTGAGGTTATCAACCTGAGCGTATTCAGGCTGGTTCATATTTATTATTTTATACTTTATTTGTTTCTTTACCTTTATTAATAGGATTATTTTATATTTTTAATGAAATTAATACTATAATAATTTATATTTATAAGTTTTATAATATTATTTTTTTTTTATTATATATATCAATATTAATAGCTTTTTTAGTTAAAATGCCTATGTATTTTGTTCATTTATGATTGCCTAAAGCTCATGTTGAGGCTCCTATTTCTGGATCTATAATTTTAGCCGGTATTATATTAAAATTAGGGGGTTATGGATTATTGCGTATTTTAATTATATTTCAAAAAATAAATATAAGTTTAGGTATTATTTGAATTACTATTAGATTATTAGGAGGATTTTATATTAGATTAAAATGTTTTTGTCAAGTTGATATAAAGTCAATAATTGCTTATTCATCAGTAGCTCATATAGGATTAGTTATTAGAGGAATTATAACAATAAATTATTGAGGATTTATGGGCTCATATTTGTTAATAATTGGTCATGGATTATGTTCTTCTGGAATATTTTGTTTATCTAATATAAATTATGAGCGTTTATCAAGACGAAGATTATTTTTAAATAAGGGTTTAATAAATTTTATACCCACAATAAGATTTTGATGATTTATATTTATAATTTGTAATATAGCAGCCCCCCCTTCTATAAATTTTTTTGGGGAAATTATATTAATTAATAGTTTATTAAGATGATCTTGATTGTCTATGCTAATATTAATATTAATTTCTTTTTTTAGAGCTGGTTATAGATTATATTTATATTCTTATTCACAACATGGAAATTTTAATTTAAGATTATATAGATTTTATATAGGATTTTCTCGTGAATATTTATTACTATTTTTACATTGATTTCCTTTAAATTTATTAGTTTTAAAATTTGATTATACAGTTATTTGATTTTATTTAAATAATTTAAGATAAAATATTGATTTGTGGAATCAAAAATATGAAATATTCATTTTAAATTATTAAAAATTATAATTCAATTTGTTTTATTAGATTTATTTTTTTATTTATATTTAGTTTATTAAATATATATTTTATAGGTAGTTTATTTTTTAATAAATAATAAAATTATTTTTTTAGAATGGGAGATTATTTCTTTTAATTCAGTAAATATTGTATTTTCTATACTAATTGATTGGATATCTTTAGTTTTTATAATATTTGTTTCTTTAATTTCTTCTTCTGTTATTTTTTATAGAAAAAGATATATAAGATCAGAATTAAATTTAAATCGTTTTATTTATTTAGTATTAATATTCGTTTTTTCAATAATATTATTAATTATTAGTCCTAATATTATTAGAATTTTTTTAGGTTGGGATGGTTTGGGATTAGTTTCATATTGTTTAGTAATTTATTATCAAAATTTAAAATCATTTAATGCTGGAATATTGACAGTTTTATCAAATCGAATTGGGGATGTAATATTATTAATAGTAATTTCTTGAATAATAAATTATGGAAGTTGAAATTATATTTTTTATTTAGAATTTATAAAAGAAGATTTATCTATGCAAATTATTAGTTGTTTAATTATTTTAGGAGCTATAACTAAAAGAGCACAAATTCCTTTTAGTTCATGATTGCCTGCTGCTATAGCAGCTCCTACTCCTGTATCTGCTTTAGTACATTCTTCTACTTTAGTAACAGCTGGGGTTTATTTATTAATTCGTTTTAGAAATTTATTAGAAGGTACTATTTTTTCTAAAATATTAATATTAATTTCTGGTTTAACTATATTTATAGCCGGAGTTTCAGCTAATTATGAATTTGATTTAAAAAAAATTATTGCATTATCAACATTAAGACAATTAGGTTTAATAATAAGAATTTTAAGAATAGGTTATTATGATTTGGCATTTTTTCATTTATTAACCCATGCTATATTTAAAGCTTTATTATTTATATGTGCAGGGATAATTATCCATATATTAAATGATAACCAAGATATTCGTTATATAGGTGGTTTAAGAATTTATATTCCTATGACTTCTTTATGTATGAATATTTCTAATTTAGCTTTATGTGGAATTCCTTTTTTAGCTGGGTTTTATTCAAAAGATTTAATTTTAGAAATAGTTAGAATGAGAAATATAAATATTTTAATTTTTTTTTTATATTATTTTTCTACTGGTCTAACTATATTTTATACAATTCGGTTATTAATATATTTAATAATTAATGAATTTAATTTGTTAAGAGTATATCAATTATATGATGAAGATTATATTATATTAAATAGAATAATAATATTATTATTAATAAGAGTAATTTCTGGAAGATTATTAAGATGAATACTTTTTAATTATCCTTATATAATTTATTTACCTTTAAATTTAAAATTAATAGTAATTTATGTGGTTTTATTAGGAAGTTTTTTTGGTTATTTAATAAGATTAATAAATTTATTTTCTATGAATAAATTTATTATAACTTATAAATTAAGAAATTATTTAAGAATAATATGATTTTTACCAAATTTATCTACTTATGGATTAAATTATAAATTTTTAAATTTAGGTCAAATTTTAATAAAAACTGTTGATTTAGGGTGAAGAGAGTTGTATAGAGGACAAGGAATATTTATAATTTTAAAAAATAATTCAATTATTATAAATTATTGTCAAATAAACAATTATAAAATTTATTTATATAGATTTATTTTATGGATGTTATTTATAACTATATATTTATTAATAATTATTTATTTAAATAGCTTAAAAAGAGTTTAATATTGAAGATATTAAGGTGATTATATAAATCTTTAAATATTTATAAAAATATAAAATTTTATTTTTACATTGAAAATGTAAAGTTTTAAATAAACTATATAAATATATAAGAAATATTAATGATTTTAATCACTATAAATTAAGTTAGCAGCTTAATATTAAATATTTCTTAATTGGAATATAAATTCATTAATATCATTAACAGTGAAATACCTCTATTTTGGTTTCAATTAATTTATTTAAATAAGGAGTTATTACTCAAACTTTTAAGTCGAAATTAAATGCAATATTTGCTTCTTATTTAAGAAAAATTATTTATATAATATTTTTTGAATGCAAATCAAAAGTTTTTTTTAAACTATAATCCTAATAAGTTCAATTTAATATTTTTTGATTTCATTCATGAAATAATCCAATTAATAATATAATAATAAAAAATGATGATGAGTAAAATCAAGAATTTATATTAGTTATTATAAAAGTTGGAATGATAGGGAAAATTAATGCAATTTCTACATCAAAAATTAAAAAAATAATTGTAATTAGAAAAAAATGTAAGGAAAAAGGAATTCGAGGTAGTGATTTTGGGTCAAATCCACATTCAAAAGGAGAACATTTTTCTCGATCTGATAAAGATTTTTTTGAGAGAATTATTGAAATTAATATAAATAAATTTGATACAAAAAAAAATAATATGGAAATTAATAATAAAATTTTAATTATTTATATTAAAATTATTAAACTTTTTGATTGGAAGTCAAATATACTATATATATTATATAAATAATTAATTACCTCATCAATAAATAGAAATGTAAAGGAATAATCAAACTACATCTACAAAATGTCAGTATCAAGCTGCAGCTTCAAATCCAAAGTGATGATTTCTGGAAAAATGTGAAGATAAATGGCGAATAAAACATGTTAAAAGAAAAATAGTTCCAATAATTACATGTAAACCATGAAATCCGGTTGTTATAAAAAATGTTGAACCGTAAATTCTATCTGAAATGGAAAATGAAGCTTCATAATATTCATAAGCCTGAAGAATAGAAAAATAAAATCCTAATAAAATAGTAATTAATAAACTTTGAGATATTTGTGAAAAATTATTGTTTATAATTGCATGATGAGCTCATGTAACAGTTAATCCTGATGTAATTAAAATAATAGTGTTTAATAAAGGAATTTGAAATGGATTAAAGGGGGTAATATTTATAGGTGGTCATATAGTTCCAATTTCAATATTAGGTGCTAAACTTCTATGAAAAAAAGCTCAAAAAAATGAAATAAAAAAAAAAATTTCAGAGATAATAAATAATAATATTCCTCAACGTAAACCTTTTGATACTAAAATAGTATGTTTTCCTTGATAAGTTCCTTCTCGACAAATATCTCGTCATCATTGGTATATAGTCAAAATAATAATGATATAGCCAAGAATTAATAAATTTATATTAAAATTATGGAATCATTTTACTAAACCAGTAACTAAAGTTATAGTTCCAATAGCTCCTGTTAGAGGTCAAGGACTATAATCTACTAAGTGGAATGGATGATTATGAAAATTATTTGACATTAATTTGTTTCTCTAGAATATAAGGTTCTTAGAATTGAAATAACATAGGATTGAATAACTGCAACAGCACTTTCTAATGTTAATAAAATAATTTGAGTTATAATTAAAAAAATTAATAAATAATTATTTAAAATATTACCAGTATTACTTAATAATGTCAATAATAAATGACCTGCAATTATGTTTGCAGTAAGACGAATAGCTAAAGTTCCAGGACGAATTAAATTTCTAATTGTTTCAATTAAAACTATAAAAGGTATTAAGATAGTTGGTGTTCCTTGGGGAATTATGTGAATAAATATATATTTTGTATTATTAATTCATCCAAATAGTATAAATCTAATTCATAAAGATAAAGATAAAGATAAAGAAATAGTAAGATGACTTGTTCTAGTAAAAATGTAAGGAAATAGTCCTAAAAAATTATTAAAAAGAATATATGAAAATAATGAAATAAAAATGAAAGTTGATCCTTTATTATTTTTTATGTTAAGTAAAATTTTAAATTCATTATGAAGATTTATAATTACAAATTTTCAAAAAAAAAAATGACGATTAGGTAATAATCAAAATGAAAAAGGAATAAATATTAAACCTAATATTGTTCTAATTCAATTAATTGATAAATTTAATAAATTTGTAGATGGGTCAAAAATTGAAAATAAATTATTTATCATTTTCAATTAAAAAATTTTTTTTTAAAATTTTTAAATTTATTATTCTTATTATTTATATTTAAATTAAAAAAAATATAATAATTCATAATATTATATATAATAAAAATACATAAAAAAAAAATAAAATAAAATAATCAATTAATAGGTATTATTTGAGGAATAAAAGAATATTACAATGTAATAATTTAAATTTGACATATTTATGTTATTAATTTAACTAATTCTTTCATTAGAAGTAATTGCTAATTTACTATATATTGGTTTAAGAGACCATTACTTGCTTTCAGTCATCTAATGAATAATTATTAATTCAATTAATGAAATTTTTTATAGAAATTCTTTCAATTACAATAGGTATAAATCTATGATTTGCTCCACAGATTTCTGAACATTGTCCAAAAAAAATTCCTGGTCGATTGATAAAAAAATTAGTTTGATTTAATCGACCAGGATTTGCATCTACTTTAACTCCTAAAGAAGGAATAGTTCAAGAATGAATTACATCTGTTGCTGTCACTAAAATACGAATTTGATTATTTATAGGTAAAATAATTCGATTATCTACATCTAATAATCGGAATTTATTTAAGGAATCATTATTATTAATTATATAGGAATCAAATTCAATATTATTAAAATCAGAATATTCATAACTTCAATATCATTGATGTCCAATAGATTTTAATGTAATTAATGGGTTATTTAATTCATCTAATAAATATAATAAACGTAAAGAAGGAAGAGCAATAAAAATTAAAGTGATAGCTGGTAAAATAGTTCAAATTAATTCAATTATTTGACCTTCTAATAAGAATCGATTAATGAATTTATTAAAAAATAAATTTATTATTAAATATATAACTAAAATAGTAATTATAATTAAAATTATAAGAGTATGATCATGAAAAAAAATTATTTGTTCTATTAATGGAGAGGCTCCATTTTGTAAATTTAAATTAGATCAAGTTGCCATTTCTAAAAAAAGGAGTTCCTTTATAAATGGGGTTTAAATCCATTACATGTATTCTGCCATATTAGAAAATACTTATAATAGGTAGTTCGTTATATGAATGTTCAGCAGGAGGAAGATTTTGATATCATTCAATAGAAGAAGGTATATTTATTGAAAAAATAATAAAATGTTTATTAATTATAGATTCTCAAATAATTATTATTATTATGATTGTTCCAATTAAAGAAATATAAGATCCTAACGATGAAATGATATTTCAAGAAAGATAATTATCTGGGTAATCTGAATATCGACGAGGTATTCCAGCTAAACCTAAAAAATGTTGAGGAAAAAAAGTTAAATTTACTCCAATAAATATAGTAATAAATTGAATTTTAAGATAAAATGGATTTAATATTAATCCTGTAAATAGAGGGTATCAATGAATAAATCCTCCTAAAATTGCAAATACAGCTCCTATTGATAAAACATAATGGAAATGTGCTACAACATAATAAGTATCATGAAGAATAATATCAATAGATGAATTAGCTAAAATTACTCCTGTTAATCCCCCTACAGTAAATAAAAATACAAATCCTAATCTTCATAATATAGAAGGACTATAGTTAATTTGTGTACCATATAATGTTGCTAATCAACTAAAAATTTTAATACCTGTAGGTACAGCAATAATTATAGTTGCTGAGGTGAAATAAGCTCGAGTATCAATATCTATTCCAACTGTAAATATATGATGAGCTCATACAATAAATCCTAATAAACCAATTGCTATTATAGCATAAATTATTCCTAAAGATCCAAAAGTTTCTTTTTTCCCTCTTTCTTGAGAAATTATATGTGAAATTATACCAAATCCTGGTAAAATTAGAATATATACTTCGGGATGTCCAAAAAATCAAAATAAATGTTGATAAAGAATTGGGTCTCCTCCCCCAGCAGGGTCAAAAAAAGAGGTATTTAAATTTCGATCAGTTAATAATATAGTAATTGCACCAGCTAAAACTGGCAATGATAATAATAATAATAAAGCAGTAATTCCTACTGCTCATACAAATAAAGGTATTTGATCAAATGACATATTATTAATTCGTATATTAATAATTGTTGTAATAAAATTAATTGCTCCTAGGATAGAGGAAATTCCTGCAAGATGAAGAGAAAAAATAGCTAAATCAACAGAAGATCCTCTATGGGCAATATTAGAGGAAAGAGGGGGGTAAACTGTTCATCCTGTTCCTGCTCCGTTTTCAACAATACTTCTAGAAATTAATAAAGTTAATGATGGGGGTAGTAATCAAAATCTTATATTATTTATACGTGGGAAAGCTATATCAGGGGCTCCTAATATCAAAGGAATTAATCAATTACCAAATCCTCCAATTATAATTGGCATAACTATAAAAAAAATTATAATAAAGGCATGAGCTGTAACAATAGTATTATAAATTTGATCATCTCCAATTAGTGATCCAGGATTACCTAATTCTGTACGAATTAATAAACTTAAAGAAGTTCCAATTATTCCTGCTCACACACCAAAAATAAAATATAAAGTTCCAATATCTTTATGATTTGTTGAGTATATTCATTTTCGCTAATAAAATGGCTGAGTTATAAGCGATAAATTGTAAATTTATTTACGGGGTAGGCCTCTTTTATTAAGTCTTATATTCAAAAATGATATGAAATTGCAAATTTTAAGGAGTAAATAATTACTAAGGCTTAAAAGATGATTCTTTTATAAATAATTTTGAAGATTATTAGTTTAATTTAACTTAAAACCTTATATAAAAAATAAAGTATTAAAAATTAAACCTCTAAAAGAAATAAAAGAAAATATATTAATATATTTAAATATATTATTTTTAATATAAATTTTAAATCATTTTAATTTAAAAAAATTTAATAAGATAGATAAATAAACAATTCGAATATAAAAAAATAATATAATTAAACTTGATATTAAAAAAATAAAATTAATTAAATATAAATTATTGTATATTAAATAATTAATAATTATTCACTTTGGGAAAAATCCTAAAAATGGGGGTAGGCCTCCTAAAGAAAAAAAATTAATAAATAATGAAATTTTTAATAAAATATTTAAATTTAAATTAATAATTTGATTAATATAATAAACATTTAATAAAAAAAATATAAAACATATAATTAAAATTAAAAATGTATAAAAAATGAAATATATAAGTCATAAATTTTCACTAATTATTATGGCTGCTAATAATCATCCTAAGTTATTGATTGAAGAAAATGCTATAAGTTTGCGAATTGAAGTTTGATTAAATCCTCTTAAAGCTCCAATAATTACATTTATAATTATAATAATTATAATAAATTCATTATTAAAATAATAAGACAAAAGAATTATGGGGGAAATTTTTTGTCATGACATTAAAATAAAACAATTAAATCAATTTATACCTTCTATAATATTAGGGAATCAAAAATGGAAGGGGGTAGCTCCTATTTTTATTAATAAAGAAGAATTAATTATAATTGAAAATAAATTATTAATTTCAAAATTTTTTATAAAAAATATTTTAAATAAAATAATGAATAAAAAATTAATAGAAGCAATAGATTGTACTAGAAAATATTTTAATGATGCTTCTGTTCTTATAAGATTTTTATTATTTGAAATAAGGGGGATAAATCTTAATAAATTAATTTCTAATCCAATTCAACATCCTATTCAAGAATTAGCTGAAATTGAAATTAAACTTCTAAAAAATAAAATAAATATAAAGAATATTTTATTAGAATTAATTAAAAAAAAAATTTAAAATAATATATTTATATATTAAATTGAATTTTTAAATTCAATAGTTATATTTTAGTGTAAGATGCACAATAATTTTTGATATTATTAGATTTAGTTTAATTCTAAAAAATATAATAAAGGTAAAATTTTACATAATTTATTCTATCAGAATAATCCTTTTATCAGGCACTTTATTAAGAAAAAGGATATCTTTATATTTGAGGTATGAGCCCAAAAGCTTATATTTAGCTTATTCTTAATATTTTTTTTTTATTTTATATAAAAAAAGTATTGAAAATGGTTTAAAACTTAAAATAATGTATATTTACATATATTTATATATATATATATATTAAATATTTAATTTATTATTAATATTATTATTATATATATATATTTATTTATTAATAATTTTAATAATTTATAAATTTTTTCTTAAATTAAATTAATATTAATAATTTTTTTCTATTTAATTAGATTATTAATTGCATATATACGTATTAATTTTTAATATTAATATTATGAAAAATAAGTGAGAGATACACGAAGCGTAATTATTATTATTAAGATTTTTTAGGCTATTTTGAATCAGCTGTTCTAATTTAATTCTAGAAATTTATTAAAACGTGATTTTTTTAAAAGTATATTATGAGTTTATAAATACCTCAACCAATAGTTATTGTGTCCTATCCTCATTTCTTTATATCTTGGTAGTTAACTAAAGTGTTAAATTTACATAACCTCAACAACAACATTTACACTGCCACTGCACTAAAACTAAACTAACTAGCTCTCTAGCTATAAGAACCATCCTCGTACTTCAAGGGATATAATAAAAAAAGAATTATCGAAATCGGTTCAGCCGTTCTCGAGTTATGCGCTTACCAACACATTTTGCGATTCATTTTTATATATAAGACTAGCGGTCCGCCCCGGCTTCGCCCGTGGTACATGTTTACGTTTTCTCTACATAAGAACCATCCTCGTACTTCAAGGAATATAATAAAAAAAGAATTATCGAAATCGGTTCAGCCGTTCTCGAGTTATGCGCTTACCAACACATTTTGCGATTCATTTATATATATATACTAGCGGTCCGCCCCGGCTTCGCCCGTGGTACATAATATTTACGTTTTCTCTACATAAAAACCATCCTCGTACTTCAAGGAATATAATAAAAAAAGAATGATCGAAATCGGTTCAGCCGTTCTCGAGTTATGCGCTTACCAACACATTTTGCGATTCATTTTTATATATAAGATAAGATTATGTGAAAATAACCAGGAAGGTGAAAAACATATTTACGAAAACATAGTAACATAATATGGCTGTCGCTACAATTAGTCCGTTTTCTTATGGGAAAAGGTATACATTTTTGAGTAAAGCAATGCCATTTGGTACGAATGTTGTACTCATCCACCTAAGCCCAAATCGCCCGGTAGAGGGAGGGAGGGGGGGTTAAAGAACAGAGCGCCCGGCGCTCGGAAAAAAAATTCTGGCGGATTCATTCGGACCTATGAGTCGAATTTGGTGTCGTTATCAGGTAACTAGATAATGCCCAATTCATTCCCTATACCAGGTTTTTAGGGTTCCATAGCAAAATATGTCACAATCCTTAAAATAAAAAACTTTTAGTAGTGAAAAAATCCAAACAAACCAGTATAGTTTTATATTTTTGTATCAAACTTAGTTTATAAAAAATACTGTCTGAAAGGCAATTTAATGTAGATTATAAAAACATTAACAAGTAACATATATTTTATCATTTTAAATGTAAAAAAAATTATACAAAGTACAAAAACGTTCGACAGCGCAGCGTAGGGGACGGCTAATAGACCCGAAAAACAAGCAATACTAACAAAAAAAACCAGCAAAGTGCGAGTCTGACTCGCTCATCGAGTGTTTCGTACTTATTTGTCCCATACCATGTTAACTAGTCTGGTAGGACCTGGATATCTGATACTCACAAACTTTTGTCTTTATAATATTAGTGTGATTTTTAATCATCTTTAAATTATAAATGAAGTCAGGTAACATTGTTAAAAATAAAGATATATAATAATAGAACGTTATAGTATTAATAATAATGACAACCACCTCCACAATTGCGTGATTCGGTACATTTGAACTGGCGTTTAGAACACTTCAATCTGGAACTGCAAGATTTCACGCACCGATATCTTATTAATTCAAAGCTTCTCTTTTCTTTTTATTTCAGATGGGGAAGGAATATTCAGATTTTTTTTGTAGGCCCCCAAATATACACAGCCTGTAAAACTGCCCTTAAGGTGTGTTGTTTAAGGGCAGCTTCTGTGGGAGGCAAATTTTCTATTTGCATGTCCTTTTATGTTAAAAATTGTTTGCGACCCTCATTTACTGTCACAGCGAGGTATGATCTGAAAAACAAACATGTACTTATAATACTTATAAAAATATAAGTTCTGGCTAAGAGAATCTTTAAAATATCGTGACCGTCCTTACCTATCATGCATTGTAATCACAAACTTTTCAATTTCACTGTCTGCATATTTGCCACTGTAAAGTGCTTCAAACCCTCGTGTGGCTTTAGGATATGACTACCTTGCCTCAAATGCAGTTTATTTGCGTCTTGCATTAAATATGAGTTTGTGTAACATCTGGTAAAAGAATGGAATAATATATACGTGTGTTCTTTGTGGACCTGATACAAGAAAACCATTTCTTAAGTATTATTTGTCAATAAATGAATTTGGGTACTAAACTGAAACTCTAACATTTATTTATTTAATTAGACTTCTTATAAAAGCAATTTTGAATCGTCATAACATTTTTTTAACATTTATCACCGATTCGGAAAGCAGTATGTATGGAAAAGAACCGGAAAAAAGAAACTCCTTATTTGCTCTTTTAAAATCGTGTCAATATTAAGGTACAATTTAATTTTACATAGTAATATGTAACTACTAATAAGTCCATTATTTAAACATGAAGCTAGCATTTTTACATGCCAGGTATTGATGATTTCGTCCTGTGCCGATGTGTACCCATAGTTAGTTTAAACCTTCTAGCTTTGGAACACACGATATAGTAGTAGTAGCCAAAATAATGTTAAGAACAGTCGACACATATAGCTAGTACAGAATATCATGTGTTCCAAAGCTAGAAGGTCTAAAATAACTATGGGTACACATGCAATTGAGGCATGGAAGGCATATACGAATGTCATACGAAATATGCAGACAGTGAAATTGAAAAGTTTGTGATTACAATGCATGATAGGTAAGGACGGTCACGATATTTTAAAGATACTCTTATCCAGAACTTATATTTTTATAAGTATTATATTTAGTACATGTTTGTTTTTCAGATCATACCTCGCTGTGACAGTAAATGAGGGTCGCAAACAATTTTTAACATAAAAGGACATGCAAATAGAAAATTTGCCTCCCACAGAAGCTGCCCTTAGACAACACACCTTAAGGGCAGTTTTACAGGCTGTGTATATTTGGGGGCCTACAAAAAAATCTGAATATTCCTTCCCCATCTGAAATAAAAAGAAAAGAGAAGCTCTTTGAATTAATAAGATATCGGTGCGTGAAATCTTGCAGTTCCAGATTGAAGTGTTTTAAACGCCGCGCCAGCTCAAATGTACCGAATTACGCAATTGTGGAGGTAGTTGTCATTATTATTAATACTATAACGTACTATTATTATATATCTTTATTTTTAACAATGTTACCTGACTTCATTTATAATTTAAAGATGATTAAAAATCACACTAATATTATAAAGACGAAAGTTTGTGAGTATCAGATATCCAGGTCCTACCAGACTAGTTAACATGGTATGGGACAAATAAAGTACGAAACACTCGATGAGCGAGTCAGACTCGCACTTGGCTGGTTTTTTTGTTAATATTGCTTGTTTTTCGGGTCTATTAGCCGTCCCCTACGCTGCGCTGTCGAACGTTTTTGTACTTTGTATAATTTTTTTTACATTTAAAATGATAAAATATATGTTACATGTTAATGTTTTTGTAATCTACATTAAATTGCCTTTCAGACAGTATTTTTTATAAACTAAGTTTGATACAAAAATATAAAACTATACTGGTTTGTTTGGATTTTGTCACTACTAAAAGTTTTTTATTTTAAGGATTGTGACATATTTTGCTATGGAACCCTAAAAACCTGGTATGGGGAATGAATTGGGCATCATCTAGTTACCTGATAACGACACCAAATTCGACTCAAAGGTCCAAATTAATCCGCCAGAATTTTTTTTCCGAGCGCCGGGCGCTCTGTTCTTTAACCCCCCCTCCCTTCATCCTGCCGGGGAGTAATGACTGGCTACCGGGTGATTTGGGCTTAGGTGGACGAGTACAACATTCGTACCAAATGGCATTGCTTTACTCAAAAATGTATACCTTTCCATACAAGCATGCCCATAAGAAAACGGACTAAATAATTATATTTCAATTTTATCTTTTTATACCTAGTAGAACTGGCCGACGAATAAAAAAAATCGTATTAGAATAAATACAATAAATTACGGAACAAAAAAAGGATTGTAACTGAATTAGGTAATGTTTGTTTCTGGGCGCACCGTTTTCGACGACGCGACGCGCGACGTAAGCGTATAGGTATAGGTACCTACTTTGCTAAAACAAACTAATAAAATTGTGTGTCTGTCTGAAAATTCGGAAAAGCATATTTTGCAAGTTTGTAATTACTTTGATAGTTTACCGATTTATAATAATTGTAATTGTAATTGTATAATATATAATTTGCAATGTGGTGAAATTTCATAAAAATCACGGGCCAATTTTTTGTTTTGAATCCCACCGAAAATATAATTGCGTTATTAGAATAATTAATTACTATACCTACCCACGATCAATTATTACAATATAGTCTCAAATGCATACTAGAGAAATATTGCAATTTGATTCAATTAAAATGCATAGCATACAAAAATAAATTCACAACACAAGAAATTCCGCGCGCAAATCATAGCGCGTGTCAATGAAATCAAGAATGTTTTATATCAAGCCGACGCGGACGACGACGCGACGCCGAACAAAAGTACCTACGACGGACGACCACGCTTCGAGTTGCCAAACAACATGAGTAATAAATTGTTTACAAAAAAAACAAGTTTTCCATTTTTCTGTATGAGTCGACAGAACTTCAAAACGCCACCTGCTACGGTTTATATTATGAACGATTGTTATAAAAATAAAAGTTATATTTGTTGGTGTAAACTATTTTATTGATCAATAATTTTGGAATTTAAAATTGTCAACATTGATTACAATAAAACGCAGTTTTATTTTATTACACTATTGTTTTTTTATCAAAACATGTATTTGAAGTACCATATAATATTATGCTGATCCAAGCATTTTCACTCAAAACTAATATCACTAATGATTTGTAAAAGTAAATTATTTCAATATACATTTCATAACCAACATGTAAGAATAATTATTATTATTCCTACCTACAACAACAAACCTAAAACACTATTTACTATGGGAAAATAACCAGGAAGGTGAAAAACATATTATTATTTACGATTTCGACGCACTCGACTTTTAGTAAAATATAGTAGGTAAACATAATATTATGGTTTTGATTTTTGCTACTAGTATAAGAAAACTGCGTGTTCAAACTACTTGTTTGTCTGTCTGAAAATTCGGAAGTACTTTGGTAGTTTACCGATTTATAATAATATTGTATATATCGTTGTTTAAAAAATATTCAAACACAATAAAATATGATATACTGATTTATCACTGGTTTCAGTGATGAACTAATGAGTCAATTATAGCCACTATACTTTCGTCATACGTGTGTATGATTGATGTGATTTGCAACGTGGTGATATTTCAGAAAAATCACGGGTCAAATTGTCCCACCGAAAATATAACTGCGTTATAAGAATAACTATACCTACGATAAATTATACATAATACAATATAGTCTCAAATGCATACTAGTGAAATATTTTATTTGAATCAATAAAATAAAAAAAAAATAAAAAATAATAATAATACAAAAATAAATTCACAACACAAGAAAATCCGCGCGCAAATCATAGCGCGTGACAATGAAATCAAGAACTTTTGAGCCGACGCGGACGACGAAGGAGCCTAACAAAAGTACCTACAATCATAGGCGGCTCGTGACAAAATTGTATGGCCGTGTTCACTTGAAATAAAACAACGAAAATAGGTACCTACAATAGCGTTAGCAGTACAAAAAAAATGAGCACCACATTATAAATGTCTATTTATACACTAAAAATTATAGAGTATTTCAAAACGAATTCAATTATTATTTAGCAATAATTAGAAAATCCCCGAATTTGCATACGTGATCGTATTCATAGTGTTTGTCTACACTAATATTATAAAGAGGAAAACTTTGTTTGTTTGTTTGATTGTAATGAATAGGCTCATAAACTACTGGACATTTTACCAATGTTTGCAAGTTTGTGATTACTTTGATAGTTTACCGATTTATAATAATTGTATACTTATATCATTGTTTAAAAATATTCAAACACAATATGATATAGGTACTGATTTATCACTGGTTTCAGGGATGAACTGATGAGTCAATGTTAGCCACAATACTAATCACTTTCGTCATACATGTGTATGAACTATGATTGATGTGATTTGCAATGTGGTGAAATTTCATAAAAATCACGGGCCAATTTTTTGTTTTGAATCCCACCGAAAATACATATATTACTAATTGCGTTATTAGAATAATTAATTACTATACCCACGATCAATTATTACAATTTACAATATAGTCTCAAATGCATACTAGAGAAACATTGCAATTTGAATCAATTAAAATGCATAGCATACAAAAATAAATTCACAACACAAGAAATTCCGCGCGCAAATCATAGCGCGTGTCAATGAAATCAAGAATCAAGCCGACGACGACGCCGAACTAAAGTACCTACAGTACCATTTACCTTCAGTGTACAATACAGTTTACAGACCTACGACGGACGAACAATAATGAGTTTGTTTACAAAAAAAAACATAGTTTCTAAGGTCATTAGTTTTATTTTATTTTATTGTTATTTTCTTTGAACGATTGGAAATGAAATTACTCAATTTTTACACAGAACTTTGATTTATTAGAATTATGCTCATTATGTATAAGATAACGAACGCGAATGCACGACATCTAGCGCGTCAATGTCTAAACATCGCCTTTCGTTTAGACATTGACGCGCTAGATCTGTAATAAGTATATAGTCTATGCGCTAGATGTCGTGCTTTATGTCGTGTTTCGCTTGGCAAAAGTCACGCACACTACTGTAGAAGTGTCAAATTTTTCCGGTATTTTACTGTTGTTTTTCTAAGTAAATATTGTAAATTATTGATTAAAAAGGTCGAACGCGCACACATTTCATTATAGAGAAGTGATAAAATGATTAGTTTTAAAGAAATAGTGTCTGTGTTAAGTGTTTAGAGGTAATCAAAAATGTATGGAGGGACGGTCGGAACATCAACCTTAATGCGAAATTCATCAAATGCATTCCAACTTTGTGAACAAACATTTTACGAATCGGTTTTTTGTTGTATATTGTTTGGGACTTTTTAATAAGTCAAATAAAAATAGCTTTAATTGCATCAGTTCTGCATGTTATTTTGTCTAATGAAGTGTAAAGCTCGTCTACACCGCAAATTAATAGTTTATTAGGGGAAATCATTATTTACGCATTTGAAATGGATCTGTAGGTTTACGTAACGCTTGTCAATTAGTGGTAATATTGTAAGATGTATAGATTGCCAGTCACTAGTCAATTTCAGTCCTGTGCACCAGAATGTAACTAAATATATGTGTAATATACGGGATGTAGGATTTGTTCATAGATGGACAGGCAGTTAAAAATAATGAAGATATACTAAAACGTAGTTTTGCGTATTGATTTTTTAAATATTTTTAAACCAAAAAAAGTTTTTTTTTTGTTAAGCATTACATTTGTGGATAAGTTGGGTGGTTAGGTGATTATGTATTTAAACAAAGAAAAAAAAACTTGTACTTAGATAGTTATCTCGTATATTTTCTTACCATACCTACTTAAATTTAAATTAAATAATGGATATCAATTATTGCGTTCTCTAATAGACTCCGCTTTTTCACTTCACTTTTTAAAACGACACAAAACCACAAAAATCAGGTGAAAACTATTTTTGCAAAAGCGTTGACTAAACAGTGCGCGCCCAGCGGATATTGAGTATTCTCAATTACTGCTACATGTGTTTATTTACCGTCATCAAAGCGCCCTTCGATATTTAGGCTTTGTCCAGTTAATGATATCCCATACACTCCTTTAGCTGATAAATTGATAGTTTGATAGTTTGATGATGTAAAACAAGTTATTGCTTTTGATCACTTTATTGTTGATTGATACTTTAAACTAATGATGATAATATGATATGATTGATATATTGATATATTGATATATTTGATAGTTGATGATTGATAATGATATTAATTGATATAGCGCGCACACCCCGAGCGCTTTACACGAGCCGCGAGCGCAGACTAACTGGGTGAAGATGTTCTTGTCACCATAATGAAATAGGATCGTGTAAAGCGCTGAGTCAGGATGTACGGCTAGCCCGTACAGTTAGGGTGACACTGTATTTATTATAGTTTTGCTATATTCAAGTTTTGTTGTAACATTAATTTGAGATTTGGAAAAAAATATTTATGAATACAATAATAATGAAAATTAATGTTTACAAATGAATGATACAAGGAACTATTAGATTGTGTGTACTGCCGACACTTTAATGCGAAACACCAATATTTCAAATGACAGACCTTTCCAATAATAACATTTGAGTCCACGATTCCTCCAATTTGTACGTGTTAAGTAAATAGTTTTAGTATTTATACCGTTTGCAATGTGGATACGGCGCATACAGAAGAATTATTCTATCTTCTATGATCTATATTATTATTTTATGTATTATATCAGCCACCCGCGTAACATGTACGTTTCTTCTTTATCCCTTACCTTGGGCAGCCTGGAAGAGATCGCTAGTAAGCGATAAGGCCGCCTAATGTACCTACCATATTAATCGTCTTTGTATAATTGTAAATATTACTTGGTGTGGTATATTAAATTGTTAAATAAATAAGAATCAACGATTTCACCTCGCTAAAAGCAAATTTGTCAGGTAGTATTATAATCTTTGCAATGATTTTTATCTAACAGTTAACAGGTGACTTACCAAAATCAAAATCAAATACAAAAAATGAAGGCGGAAGAGCAATTATGTGTGTGTGAAATAAAATACATAAGCAAATTACAAGAAAATAGGTATTATTACAAAAAGTTTCCTAGTACGGGCATAAATAAAATGATGTGTACCCTCTCGTGGGAAACTCGTGTAAAGCTTGATCCTGTATTATATCTCATTTTATCATAAAGAGGTAATAAAGCTCATCTTTAGACCGCCTGCAATGGGATGACATACAATATTGATTGGATAACGATTGCTGTTAGATTGGATTTTATCATATAGCTTTCATATATTACGTTGCAACTTTTCATTTTGCATCTAGCTGAGTTTACATATTTCTTTAGAAGGTTCTAGAGTTGAACAAATAATTAATTTAAGTAAGTCGTGGCTAACGATTTATTTATCTAGCACCAGTCTTTTTATCAAACAATGAACATTGAAAATCCGTTAATGGAAAACTGGGCGTTAGTCTGATCCTCAGTGATATACCTATTCAATTTGGACCATCGGCTCCCGATTTTTAGCTGATCCCGCGGAAGACTAACGCAATCAGCGATAGTCAGTTTAATTCAGACGCGTTTCAGTCAGACCTAAATTAGGTTTATGAATTCACAGAGCTGTACTCTACGTATCGAATACTTTTTAATTTATATTTTTATAAAGAACCAGTTGCATATTAGACTTTAAGTATTACTATGACATCTATATCATTCAGAAGCACTTTAGTGTTATTACCTCGTAACATAATTGGCTTGTAAAAGCACTGGCAAAACTTTTGAACTAATTGACTTAAGACTGAAACATGTTCCTTTATACGGCATACCTTTAGTCTTTACCTCGAGATAGATGCGTTCACTTTTAAAAGAGTCTTTAATGTAAGTAGTTCTTTATTTTTATAATAAAATTATTATAGATAATATGTCTCGTGTTTCTATTTTCCTCGTACCTCGTGCGTTGTTAGTACGAGTTATACCACCGTCTTTAAATTTAATGATTACCCAGAGATCTTCATCAGTTGTTTCCCATTTAAAATAGCGCACTGGTTCATATTTACTTAAAATAGCGACAAGAACCCCTCCCCCCTCTTGTTTAATACTGCTGGTGGATGATCTGTCACGTCTAAATATGGAATACCTATTGTCTAATAATTCATGGTCGTACACTGAATCATTCAACCACGTTTCCGTTAATATTATGATGTCAGTGTCCTGTTTTAATGCATTGGTCAGTATAACATCGGTCTTAGTCCTGAGTCCTCTGACATTTTGGTACAATATTTTAAGGTTACACTCTTTATTATTATCGTTGATTAATAAAACCATCGAAATATGTGAAAATAAAAGCAAAGAAGATAAATCAAATTGAATTTAAAGAGCTTACGTCCTTAACGATAAAGCTCTTAGAGGTTGTTGTACGGCACAAGTCTATTACTATTTTGCGCCGTACTATTTGGATGCTGGGTTTGAAGTAAATCAAAATGCCTAGTTGATTGTTTCGCTATGCCAGGCCTCGCCGCTTACTGTAGAGCTTGTGGACTGTATGCTTGAGAGTACTTGACGAATGTGTTGACGCGTCGAAAGTCCTGACGAGAGTGCTTTTAGTGACTGACTGGGGATCTTCGCACACGCAGCCTCCGCAAGGAGGCTGCGTGGGGAACACTGTTCGGGGCGGGAAGCCCCCTGCAGTGGGTATCAAGCGCCGCCCGTCAACACGGGCGGGTCATTGTGTGAGCGATGGTCGCTCTATTTATGGAATTGAGACACAGTTTAGGAGACTGTGCCTGACTGTTTGAACCTTTTTGTTGATTTTGAGGACTCAACCGACCTTGTTCTTTTTCGAGCCCGGCCAGAACTTTTTAGGCCGGGGACGGACGGGGACGGGAGCGACATAAAACCAATGGGTGTGGTGGGAGGCGCCAATTGCGCGTGGGAGTATAGGTGGGGAGATGGGCTGGGTACTTGTGTACCGACAGACGGGATTTGTGTTGGTGTAGGGGTAGTGGGTGGCGCGGCTGGGCGCGCCGGGGTAGCTTTGGATAGCGGGACTTGCGGGGGCGGTTTGGGAGCGACGGAATGCACTATGAGTGCATGCAGGAAGGTACGGAGGGATGGCGCGTTTTGCACCGGGGTTTGAGGAAGCGCACGGAGTGCGGGGGCGGAAGGTGGCAACAACTGGGATTTCACACGCCGCCTCCGCGAGGGGACTGCGTGGGGAATGTTGGAGGCAGGTGGCGCTGAAGGCGCGGTCTGTGGAGCCGGAGTTGCAGTTAGCAATACCGGTGGGTAGGAGGGCGTTGTGTTCGCCGCGGGAGGGGGGGGTGATAACAAGTCGCGCGGAAAAGGACGTCGCGACTCGGGAATGGCGCGCATCGGTGCAATCTCTCGGAGATGAGAATGAGAGGATGCATCCGCGCGCGCAAACATGCTTTGGGATAGGCGTAGGATGAAATCGTCAAGTGTTTCCACACCAAGATCACTGCGTATCCGCTCGTTCCTCACGCACCACGGCGCGCCGGCGATAGTGCGTAGTGCGAGCGACTGCCGCGCACGCATTTTGCGGCGCAGGCTTTCACACACATACGCATACCAGGCGGGCGCGGCGTACGTAAGGAGCGGCCTTAGGTAAATCTTGTACAGACTCACCTTTATACGCAGCGGGAGTTCGGATGACAACACCGGACGAAGTATTGCGTGGGCGGATTTACACTTACCGATTACCTGCTTCACGTGGCTGTTAAAGCGAAGCCGGCAATCGATAGTGATGCCCAGGTAGGTAACAGTGTTGGACCACGGGATTTGCTCACCGGCCAGAGTGAGATGGGTGGAGGGGGTCATACCGCCGATTACCATCGCCTGTGTCTTTCTTGCGTTCGCGGTAATCCGCCAGCGCTCGAAATACGCAGGCAATTCGTTCAACCAACGTTGCGCCTTTACCACCGCATACGATGTATTCATCGATGCGGCTATAAAGGCTACATCGTCAGCGTACAAAGCGACGATATGATTGTCGAAATGCGCGGGGGAAGGGAAATCGTCTGTGTAGGCAGAGTATAGCGCGGGCGATAAACAGCTGCCCTGCGGGACACCCGCCTGCACAGCGTGGTCTTGTGAAATGGCGGGGGACACGGAAACGTGGAAGGAACGGTTCGTGAGGAAGGAGTGCAATATCCTCACGAGCCGCGCGGGGCACTGGGTGGCGGTAAGGATCTTATATATTAGACCCTCATGCCAGACGCGGTCGAAGGCCTTTTCGATGTCCAACAGCACTGCAACCGCTCTCTCATTCTTGTTCAAAGCGGAGCTAAGGTGGTGCAATACTCTTGTCACCTGAAGGGTGGTACTATGTGCCTCGCGAAAGCCAAATTGCTCAGCGCGAGGCGACAAGTACGGGCGCAGCATCGGCAACAGCAATGACTCGAATACTTTGGAGACTGTGCTCAACAGAGTAATGGGTCGATAGCTGCTCGGTAAGGAGGCATTCTTTCCTGGTTTCGGGATCATTATTACGCGTCCGGTCTTCCACACTGAAGGGAAGTGACCGGAGCGCAATATACCGTTAAACAGCCGCGATAAAGCCGCGACTGTTTTTCGGGGGAGGTGACGCAGGGATTCATTCGTCACGCCGTCCGCGCCGGGCGCTTTGCGCAGCTTTGTACGCGAAATCGCACGGCGGACGGCGGACGGGGACGTGAAGAATGCTTCCTCAGCGAGCGGCATCGGTGAATTTAGAAAACTCGTTAGGTATTCGTTCACTGCCGTTGCGTGGGCGGCGTTCGACGGCATCAGGGGGTTCGGCTGAAAAACTTGCGCCAGATGTTCGGCAAACAAGTCAGCACGACCCTGAGGACTGTATACATAAGTACCTGCGGAGTCGGTGAGTGGGCGCGCGGGGGCGGTTGAGGATTTGAACCTGCGACAGAGTCGATGAAGCGACGGCCAGTCCTCGGCGGCTTGTTCGAGCGACCGGTGCCAGCCCTCGCTTTTGTGCTCCTCAAGCGCCGTGCTAACCTGTTCACGCAAACGAACAAGTTGCCGCTTGAGGGTCGGGCAGCGCGTTCGCTGCCATTGCCGTCGCAGAGCTCGCTTCCTCTGGATGAGGTTTTTGAGGTAACCGGGAAGGGGGGGGAGACGGGAGGTGGACGGTTTGTGTGTCGTGGCTCGGACGAGGGCGGTTTGTAGTGTATCTTGCAAATCATTCGCAAACATCTCCACGTCCGCGGCGCTTGTAACCGCGCGTGCGGGGGTGGAGCGCTCAAGCGTGCTTGCAAATAACTTCCAATTTACACATCGGAGGGAGCGGGATGGGGCGATTGCCGGACTGTCTGCAGCGAACTCGGCCAATACCGGCAGATGGTCTGAGTCGAGTTCGTCCGCAATAACAGTTTGCGTTATCGACTGGCGGACCACATTGTGGATCGAAAAGTCGATAATGTCCGCGCGTTGGGAATCGTTATCGGGATAGTGGGTGGGTTCAGGAGGGCCCTCTATTACAATATTGTTATAATCAATAAGGTTATAGAGGGCTCTGCCGTTGCAGCAATTGGAGCGAGACAACCAGTGCGTATGCTTGCTATTCCAGTCACCCGCGGCAAAAGTCGGCACGTCCGAGGCGAAAAGTCGTTTCACCTCGTTCGCACTAACAGTCCCCGCAGGCGGTCTGTATATAGCATACATACGTATTCTGCCACATGGAAGCTCCGCTTCAACGCCGAGCGCGGAAAATGACTGGGATGTGAAGGCGGGGAGGGGGGTGTGTGGAATGGACCGACGGATAAGGATCGCAAGCCCGCGGTATCGCCTACCAGTAGACGACACCTCGTCCCTGCGATATACAACGTACCCGGACGCGCTCAGCTTCGACGAGGGCCCCAGCTGCGTCTCGTTCAGCAGCGCCGCATCAATATTTTGCTCACGCATAAGGTGGCGGAGCAAAGGTTTCTTATGGGCTGGCACGATGCTGCGGGTGTTCCAATAGAGCAGCCTGAGCGCTATTGTTGTACCAGGTTGAGAAGGCCCTGCATGACAATGGGTACCGGGTCTGCTCCCTCCTCTAATGCGCTCAGGACACTCTGTAGCACTAGCGACGCCGCTCGGATCACCGCTCGTTTCGCGGGATCGGCAGGCGCCGCTAGGGGGCGCTGTGGTGCCGACGTTGAGGTCGTCGGCTGTGTTCGGCTGCGCTCGGGAGCCGAAGTTGTACTCGGCTCCGTTCGGGGGCGCTCGGCTGTCGTCGGTATTGCACGACGTTGCGCCGGCGGAATGTGCGCGGGCGGGCCGGCATGGGGCGCTGTGGCGGTGTCGCTCCGAGGGGGCTGCGAGCGGGATTTTTTCCCGCGTCCCCCCCGTTTGCGTTTTGCGGGGGCGGCGGAGGCGGGATTCGCCGCCGCCATGAGGCCGCTGGTGTGCGCCTCTCCGCGCGGCACCGGCTGGATGGGTGCGGGCGGCGCTACTGGCGCGCTGGGTCGAGCGGCCGGCGCGGTGCGCGGCTGCTGTGCGTGGGTGGTGGTGGTGGTGCGCGCGATGGGGCCCGCCTTTTTGTTGCGGGCCTCGCGCCGCATCACCGGGCACGATGCGTGGTTGGCCGGGTGCGGCCCACCACAGTTGGCGCACCGTGGGGGGGCGTCCGCGGGCCGATTGCAGTCGGCCGCGGTGTGCCCCTCCCCACAACGCACGCAGGCAAGTGGCCTGTGGCAGTTGTGGGAGGAGTGCCTGAATCCCTGGCAGCGGTGGCACTGCGCCGGGCCCCGCTTCGAGCGCCACGCCTCGATAATGACCCCAGGCATATGCATCAGCTCGCTGATGTCGTAGATGCCCGGGGTGAGATTCGGCGTCTTCCTTAGGATGACCAGGAAGAGGCATCCAGGGCGCCCCTTCCTGGCGCGAATGGGCCGCGCGAACTCGGGATCATAGCCAAGTTCGCGCAGCGCGGCAAGCAGTTCGTCGGGCTGCGTATTGACGGGCAGTCCGCGGACGGCCACCTTGACGCTACGCTCGGCTTCGGGGGAGTACGAGAACCAACTTATGTCGGCCCCCTCCCCCTCGATGCGGCGCAGGTAGCGGTCGATGGCGCGGTATTCTGCCTCGTCCTTAGGTGTGAAGCGCACGCCCGTACCATAGGCGCGCGCGCTCACCTGGTGTCCAATGATGTTTGTCAGTTCCCGCAGGTGAGTCGTCCAGTTTGGGAACGACTCAATGATAATGGGCGGGAACCTCTTGGAAGCTGCGTTAGGTGCTGTGGATGTCGCTGCAGCGCTAGATGGCGCTGCTGTGCGCGCGGGCGGCTGCGCGGGCGGCTGCGCGGGCGTAGTGCCGCGGTTTGCTGCCGGCGGCGGTTGTAGCCCGGAAGGGCCGGGCTGCGGTTCCTCGGCCGCTCCGACGTCGATGCGGCGGGGGCGGCGCGGGTCGCGTGGGTGTAGCGGCTTAACGCCAGTGGCGGCGCCTGCACTTACCGCAGCGTAGGTGGCGGGTTGCGGTGCGGGCGCGGCGGAGGTGTCCATCGCAGTGGCGACGGCGGGGGCGGCGACGGAGGGGGCGGGAGTCTGGCAAGGCCGCTTGGCCTGTGCCGACTCGACCTGCTCCTCATCTTCGTCGCTGCTACTAATGAGGCGGCGGCGCCTCGCTCTCGGCTTGCTAGGCGGGATCGGCACGGAGGCAAGCTTGTCTAGCAAGACCTGCTCGTCCTCCGGCGACGGCTCCTCCCAACAACCGGGCGGCATTCGCGCCAGGTCGCCTCTCCTCATTTCAATATACGAGGCCAGCCATCCGCGCAGCTTTCGCGAAAGGAGGCCCGACTGCACGAATCGATCTATCATCGCCACGTCCGATAGATATGCGGTGCGCGGCGATACGATCTGGTTCGCGTCGGACTCATCCTCAGCAGCGGCGGCGGGCCTGGGTGTCTCCCACAGCGGGGCGGGTTGCCAGAACGGGTGGGAGGGGCGTCCGGGAGCGGAGCTCGACCGGACTGCTCCATAGCGGTCTCTTCGAACGACGAAGCGCGGGCGCGATAATCGCGCGGATCGCGCGGGAGTCGCGTGCATACTGCCGCGTCCTCCGTGTGGCCCTAAGAAGGGCCTTTATGGTCGAGTGCTTCGGCGAAGCACTGGGGCGTCCGTCAGTGCTGTCTCAACAGCTACGGCCGCATCACCGCCCTCTCCGCTTTTCGGCTTTCACCGTCAAACGGCAGTCGGTGCTGCGGAACGTAACTGGGCTTCAACGAGCACGGGCGAACTCCACAGTGGGGCGACTAACACTGACTTTACAAACACGAAAGAAGCGTAGTACGCACAGGGAAGCAAATAGAAAGACACGGGCACAACACAATTAGCATACGCGCGGGCATACACTAAAGGCGACGGACGTGGCCTTCCTGAAATAAATAAATAAATAAATATTATAGGACATTATTACACAAATCGACCTAGTCCCACAGTAAGCTCAATTAAGGCTTGTGTTATGGGTACTAGGCGACGATAAATATAATATTTAATAAATACATATATAGATAATAACACCCAGACCCAAGAACAAATAATTGAGTTCATCACACAAATATTTGCCCTGACCGGGGATCGAACCCGGGACCGTCGGCTCAGTAGGCAGTTACTTTACCACTGCGCCAACCGCGTCGTCTGCTTTTAGTCCCATTTTTGCGCGTTAATATGCGCGGACTAGTGGGGTGCGTGCGGCGGTAGGCATAGCGCGTTTATTTGAACAAATTACACAATTTCTCTATATTACTATCACTATTTACATAATTATTTCTATATTATATAACTATTTATAACTATAATAATTACTCTATATAATTCCCAAAACTATATCTATAAAATAAAGCATTAATAGAAACAAACTATGGCTTTTTACTATAAAACACTATGATTACACAAACAAATCGACTATTATTTCTATTATATTAAATCTATTATTAAACACAAGTTACTATTCATTCAACTACTATTTAAAACATTCATATATTTAGTCGTTTTACATTGATAAAAATGTAATCGAAAACACAAACTACTCAAACGTTTTGACTCTATACTATTAAAATTACATAGGTTATGTATTACACTATATGACAATGGAATATATGAAATTATAATAAAAACGATATAAATTACAATATTAAATTATTGAACAAAGTGAATTGTTAGATCGAGACAGAGCGATCATGCTATTACAAATCTCAAGAGTGAGATAGAACTGTCTCGCTGTCGCGTGCACCATTAGAGCGAGACACGAACATCTCACTGTCGCTTGTAAATTAACAGAGCGAGATACAACTATGAAATTATCGACATTAAACATAAAAATTTAAATAAAGTTATCAAAACACGAAAAGGCTATAAATGACTATAAGCTATCTACTAAATTCGTACCTATTGTTCCGAACATTCCCCCCGCCGTGAACCGCTATGTCCATTAAGGTTCACTTGTTAACAGGTGAGGAACAATTTTCAACTAACACCACCATCTTCTTGACCGGTCGTCGAAGCTCGCCGCCTCTTGTCTGCACGTCTGCTACCCGCGTCACGCCGTCGTTTCCGGGGTAGATGCGTGATACTCGTCCCATAGGCCATGTGTTGCGAGGCATAGTGTTATCCACAATTAACACTACGTCGCCTATTTGCGGTGATTTGCCTCGACCGTGGGGGTCGCGTCGCTGTTGTAGCTCGGGCAGGTACTCACGCAGCCATCGCTCCCAGAACATATCGGCGAGTCGTTGCGCCGTCCTCCATTGCTTACGGCCGATGAGATCTTCGTTTGTAAACGAGCCGGGTGCGGGGTTCATCGCCGGTCCCAATAATAGAAAATGATTTGGCGTTAGAGCTTCCGGGTCTTCCGGGTTCACAGATACATGTGTTAGCGGTCTATTATTCACTGTGAATTCCACTTCCGCTAACAATGTTAATAAAATTTCTTCTCGCGGGTGGCGTTGATTGAGCGACGCGTATAACGCAGTTTTCACACTTCTCACTAGTCGTTCCCAGGCCCCGCCCATAAAGGGAGCTCCGGGAGGTATGAAGCGCCAGTTGATTGCACGCATGCTGGCCTCGTGATGAGAAGCGTCTTGTATAGCGTGTCGCAATTCCTTTTCAGCGCCGTGCAGATTCGTACCGTTGTCGGACCAAATTTCCGTCGGACAACCTCTTCTCGCTATAAATCGACGTATCGCCATAACCGCTGATTCCGTGCTGAGAGTGTTCGCAAGCTCTAAGTGCACAGCGCGAGTCGTGAGACATGTAAATAGACTCACGTATCTCTTTTGTGTAGCACGTCCCACAGTAACCGTCAGAGGGCCGAAGTAGTCGAGGCCCGTGTAGCTAAAGGGCCGACGATGATGTGCTAATCTGCAGTGCGGTAGGTTCCCCGTAGGCGGTGCAGCGGGCGCGCTTCTCCTTCTATGACACTTAATACATTTGTGTACTATTGAGCGCGTGACCGGTCGCAGTCGAGTTATCCAATACTTAGTGCGACACTCGTTTATCGTAGCTTCAGCCCCCGCGTGATGTAATCGCCTATGTACGTAGTCTATGTATAACTTCGCGATGTGATGATCGCCACATAACACAGGCGGACTCGATTGCGTGGGTGTGATGCCTTCTGTCACGTTTATACGTGATTTAATTTTCAATAAACCGTCTTCTATTTCTATTGACAACGATCGCAGCTTTCCTTTTCCCATGTTAGCTATTTCACTTGAAAACGAGTCGTGTTGTGAAACTCGCACGAGTAATTCTTCAGCGCGTCGTAAATGTTCGCTTTCTATATTTTTAAAGCGACGTTCTTGTTGTACGTTTTTAATACGTAACGATGAGCCGGGCGCAATTTTCTTTTTCGTATTTTTGCTATTCCAATCTGCGTCGGCTTGTTGATTTTTTCTATTTCTTCTATAACCATAACAAGTTTTATGTGCGGGGCGACATAAATCAATAAACTGTAGTATTCTCGCCGTTGATCGTAGCAGCCGTTCCCATTTGGAAAAGCGTTTTGGGTCGGGCACGGCCTCGCTGTATGTTGCGACGTTGCTTATAACGAGATTTACTCTCTCCTCGCCAGTGGGTGTTTCTATTGTAGGTCGCTCTGTAGGCCACGTAGACGGGTCGTCGCGCAGGAACGAAGGGCCGGTGAACCATCGATGTTGTTTGTTGAAGTCTATCGGCACATCTCGAGTTGCATCATCCGCGACGTTGAGTTTAGTGGGAACCCATCGCCAGTCTGATAATGTACTATTTTCTTCTATAGCTGCTATGCGATGCGCGACGAACGGGCGGTACGAGCGCGCGCCGGTCTTGAGCCATGTTAACACTGTTTTACTATCGGTCCAATATGTTGTTGACTCTGGTTTTATGTCGTGTTCTTCTATAATGCTGTGGCTCAGACGACTACCCATCACGGCGGCTTGTAATTCGAGTCTAGGTATAGACGTAAGTTTGAGCGGGCAGACCTTAGCTTTAGCTGCTACGAGTGATATGTGTACGCCGGTCGTTGTCGACGCTCTCCAATACGCTATTGCGGCGTAGGCTTCCT